>PVKA01015641.1:0-19815 GCA_004027165.1 Ctenomys sociabilis | reverse complement strand
ATGTTCTTTTTTATTTTTCTGAATTTTTTTATTGGTCTATTTGGTCAAGGCCTGGTTATGCAAATCTGACTCCTACTGATCCTTCTGTCTCAACTTCCCCAGTGCTGGGATTACAGGCATGGCATCTGGTATTGGTGGCCAGCATGGTGTACCTGGGGTGCCAGGCCTGGCATTATATGTAGTACCGGTGATGGAACTTGAATCCTTGCACTCACCAGGTAGGCGCTTAGACCCCTGAGTTATCTCCCCAGGCCCCCATTTTTCATTTTCTGATGTCGTCTTCCATGTTCTTCTTTTATAACATTACCATTTTTATTTTAGAAGTCTGTCACCTCCTTGGTTAGGATAATTTCCAAGTAATTATTTTCTATTGATGCTACTAGGAATGGTACTGTTTTACTAATTACTTTCCCTCCGTGTTCATTATTGGTGTCCAGGAATATTATTGACTCTCTTGATTTTGTATCTTCCCACATCTCTGAAATTTGTTAAGAACTGTACAACTCTTCTGTCGAAAATTTTGGGTATTCTCTGTAGAGGATCATGCTGATTATTTTGATCTGTAAATAATGATAATTTGAATTTATTTTTCTTTTTTATTAATTTATTTGCGAAACCAATAGCAATAAACAGTTTCAAAACTGATCAATAGGACAGTTTCAATTATTAATACATTGTATACTGTTGTCTTCATAGTAGTTATTCATTGTACAAGATGTAGAAATGATATCTTGTCCAAACACTATTATTACGAATCTTTCTTCTCAATGAATTAAGAAAAAGTAACTGTATATCTATCCTATTTTGTATATACAGATACAAAATGGTCCTTCATTTGTGTCCTCTTTTTTGTTTAGTTTTGCCAGAGATGAGTATTCAATTTCCATTTAAATATTGTAGGTGTGGGACTGAATTTATTTTTCTATGAACCCTCTTTTAATTCTTTTTCTTGCATGATTTTTCTGGCTAAAGTTTCTCGTATTACATGTTACAGGAGTGGTGATAATGGACAAACTTGCCTTTTTCTTGATTTTAGAAGAAAAATGTTCAGGCTTTTTCTTATTTATTTATTTATTTATTTATTTATTTTGTCTTTTTGAGACAAAATTATTATGCAGTTCAGGCTGGCCTTAAGCTCACTTTGTAGCTCAAGCTGGTCTCGAACTCACAACAATCCTCCTTTCTCAGCCTCCCAAGTGCTGGGATTACAGGCCTGCACCTCCACGCCCGGCTGGGCTTTTTCTTATTTAATATGTTGGTGACCACTGATTTGACATAAAGCACTTTTCAGATTCAGATAAGGTATTTCTAAACCTATTTTCTTTAGGCTTTTCATCATAGATAGTTGTTGGATTTTGTAAAAGGCTTTTTAGACATGCATTGTCAAGATTATGAGACTTTTGGCCTTGCTTCTGTTTATGCAATGTGTTACATTGATTAATTTGCATATGATGAGCCAACAATGCATCCTTGGAATGAAGCCTGCTTTATATGTATTTTTTAAAATGATTTCTTGCCCTCTGCTTGCCAGTATCTTATTGAAAATTTTTGCAACCATGTTTATTATAGAAATTTACATGTAGTTTTCTTCAGTCATTGGATCTTTGTCTGGTTTCAGAATCAGGGTACTTCTAGGTTGCAGGAATGACACTTTGAAGTTCTTATACAATTCAACTGTTAGTCATATATAATATATATATACACATATGTAATTCCTGTTTCATTTTGTTGCGTTTTATTGGCATAGTATTTACTTCCTCTTGGTTCTGTCTTGGTGATTGATTGGTATCTAGAAATTTCCATTTTCCTGAATGTTCCAATTCATTGTAGTACAGGGTTTACATGTAGATACTAATTATGTTCTTCAATTCAGTTTTGTCCATTGTGATTTTCCTTTTTTAATTTTGAGTTTCACTGATTTGGTTTTTGTTTTTGGTAAGGGTAATTAAAAATTTGTCTATTTTTTTGATGAACTATCTCTTTGGTCATTGGATTTCTGTTAGTTTTCACTTCAGTGTCACTAATTTCTGTTCTGTTCTTTATAATTTCCATCGTTGAATTAGCTTTCGGTTTGGAGATTCCTTGTTTTCTTATGACTTTGAGGCTCATTGTTGGGTTATTTGTTTCAATTCGCTTTGTTTTGCCCATAAGGGCATCCAAAGATAGAAATTGCTTTTATTGTACACATAGGTTGTGGTGTATTGTACTGACATTTGATTCTAGCAGGTATCCAATTTCTTCCTTGTTTTCTTCTGTAACCTATTTATTATGGAAGAGTGCTGTTTAATTTTGAGGAGCTTTCATATTTTCTGTGGGGTTTTTTTCCATTGACTTCTAGTGTCATTGCACTGCTATCTGATGACATCCATAAGATAATTTCAGTTCTTTTCCATTTAATTAAGTGTGGTTTAAGGGTTACTATTTAGCATAGTTTGAAGAAGGTTCCATGTCCCACTAAAATGTACATATGTACATATGTGTATATGTTCTGTCGTTTAGTAGAATTCTCTCTCAAATGATACTATTTGATATTACATTATTCTCTGCCTTTTTTCTAGTTGACCTCACTATGATATTGGATATTGAGCCCCTCCATGATAATTCTGTTGGTTTTAACATGCTATTTTAATAATCAAACTTTTTTCATGAAGTTGGCTCTGCTGTTGTTCGATGCATATATATTTACATTTGTTTTACTTTCCCATTGACTTGTTATTTTAATCAATTTACAGTGACTTTCTTTACCTCTTCTCAGCAGTTTTGGCTTAAAGTTCATTTTTGTCTAAAAATAGCACAGCTATTCTTCCTCATTTAGGGGCTTCTGTTGCTTGAAATACAGTTTTCCATGCTTTGATTTTTAGGCAATGCACTTATTCTTGGGTTAAGCATGTTTCTTGTACACAGCATGTTGTTGTATTCTGTATTTTGATCCCTTCTGCAAGCCTATATTTCTTTATTGGGGGAATAAGACCATTCATATTGACAGTCACTACTGAAAATTATTCTTTTATTCCCACCATTGTGTTATTTTTCTGCTATTGACATCCTTTCTTCCCCTTCTACTTAACTGCTCAGCCTGTCTGATGTATTCCTTGTATTACAAGACAGCAGAAGAGAATCAATATTTGCACCGAGTAGGCTAACTCCAGAGTCAAACTGTTGAGTTGACTTAACATTTAAGATCTAATAAACTTTTAGGTCTGTGGTATGTGACATCCTTCACACTACTTGGCAGTAATAGTTTGCCTTCATCCTAAATTACTTTTGCCAACATTCATTGCTTCATACATATTTATTTTGCTTGTCTCTTATTTTTTTTTCCTGGTAAAATTGTGTTGGTGGAAACAAGTCTTGTCACACAGAGGTTCTGTAAAGCAGACACATGTAGATTATCTTTAACAAATAGAACCATCCCAATTCTTAACACCATTAAATACATATATGAACCTCAGAATTCATCATGTCTTGATTCATCCATCATGAATTATAAAAGCATAAGTGAACTTTTATCACTCAATGAAATAATCATTGAAAGATTTTCTTGGAAGCTGAAAAACATGGTGGGAAAATTACAAGTCTTGGAGCTGTATCAGCTATAACTAGTGCCTTTGGGAGTGTAGTATTAAGTTAGAAAAAAAAATGAAGTTGATACTTTCACCCATGATGACCTTAATTATATGACACATGTTTGTGAGTTTTTCCATCCGTGCCAGTATTGGGTTGCATTTTCATTACAATAAGGTTGTGACTTTCTCTTGCAATTTAATTTTATAAAATCAATATAGCAGTTTTTAATTAAAATGTTAGAAATTATGTCTAGAAATAATGGCACAGGAAATGAGTTGGGTATTCTCATGTGGAAAATAAATAAATATAATAAAATACAACCACAACCTTCTTCCTCAGTTCTATACCTTATGAGTGCCACGTTTCCTAGGTTTTCATGAGAGAAAAAGACTAATTTCCTGACTTCTCTTTCTAGATTAACCAATCACATTAAAAATACAAAACAAAACAAAAAAAAAGCAGTTGTTCTTTTCTGTAGTATAATTCATACACCCCCAAATTTTCCCCTTTAGACTATACAGTTGAATGGTTCTGAGTGAACTTAGGTTATGCAACTATGGCCACTATCTAATTTCAAAACCTTTTTATTACCCTGGGAGGACATCCCCACACCAACTTGCAGTCTTACTACATTAACACATCGACAAGTATCTGTCAGCTGTTAATCTCATTGCTGTTTCTATGATTTACCTATTCTGGATATGTCATATAAATGGAACCAGGCCTCTTTTGGCCTTTCCTATTCTTTGTCTTCTCACAAAGTTAGTCTCCTGGAATGCTAGAACAACCCTGCAGGACGGGTTGAATCTGTCAGAAGTGGTTTTCTTTTCTCCTTGTGTCTGACCTGTCATTCCACTGGGGCTTCTCTAATTGTCTGATATTTGCATCCACATCTACTCTTACTTATTAATCATTGCACAAGTATTATTGAACATTAAGTATAAGTAACAAATGAGCAATGATATAGGTCTGCTATAACTATCTGCAAGCTTTCCTTAATGTAATAATTAAATTAGGTTGCTATTACATCATTTCCCAGAAAACAGAAAACATTATCTCTTTACTTCAAGGAGTTGAAAGATGAAACCAATGACATATACATGATCTGATAATCTGAGAAACTCATTTGAAAACAACAATATGCAATATAGCAACCATTTTCAAGTCCCATTATTCTGTTTAGAGATTCTGGATCATTTCTAATTTTTAAATCATTTTTATTCTCTTAAATAAATAAAGCAATAGTGCAAGACAGTGGTTTTCAGTCATTACTATTACATGGAATCACCTGAAGGTTTGATTAAGAACAAATTGCCAGATCATACTTGCAGTATTTCTGATAGGGAAGGATCTAAACGGGCTAGAGGAACTGTATTTCCAATTGCCACTGGTTTAGGGCCTTCACTATGAGATCCACTGTCTTAAAATATACTATCTCCAATAACATGTAAAATATAGGAGTGAGAAATACCACTGTGCATATGGAGAAAGAGGAGGAGGGATGAGTTTTGGAGTGATTCTTAGGCCACAGGATGTTATTACCTGAGGTAGCTGGGGTAGGAAGGATGCTCATCAGACAAACAGGATTAAGTTTGTCTCTGCTTGCAACTCTCCCGTGCTCTCATGCTTCCTGTTCCTGGCATGTCAGACCCAAGATGATACCAGGACACCCAAAGGCCTTCACAGGTTGGCTCCTGCGCACTTCTCTGCCTCATAGTCTTCACTTCTCATCTATCCTAAATTTGAAGTCCAGCAATTCCAACCCGCTGTGAATCTGCAACTATACATGCTGGCTCATGAACCTCTCCCTGATATTTCTACATGAAATGACCTTGTTCACCCCCATTCCTCTTTGTTCCGCATGCAAACTACTTGAATTCAAATCTGCACTCTTCCACTTACTCGCTATGTACCCTTTGAGAAATTGGTCAATTTTCCTGAACCTCAGCTTTTCTACCTGTAACATGACATAATTATTTTGTCTGTGCTTTTCTGCTTTCTTTGACTGTAAAAAATACCCAAGGACCGCCAGTCAAATAGCTCAGTGGATTAAAGCACCTGCAAGCAGGTGCAGGGGCTGGGGATTCAATATGAGCCCTGCCCCCGGGGCACACTGAGATGGCAATTGAGATGGGTCATGGAGGCGCACACCTAATCCCTGCTCTTGGGAGGCTGTAAACAGGCAGATCACTACTAGTCCAATCTAGTAATGAGACCTTGAACACACTGTATACCCTTCCCTAAAAAGTACAAAAAAATCAAAACAAAACAGAAACAAAAAAACAAGGAAATGTTTATCATTGTTCAGAGTTCTAGAGGTTTCAATCCATGCTGGATTGGTTGGCTTAAATGCATTGGGGCATATGGTGAATAAGATATTATGGTGGAAACTATACTGGTTGATACACCATGTTCACTTGAGAAGGTTAGAAGTTTAATTAACTGTCTCAGAATAAAGCCAAGGTTCTTACTTTGTAAACATGCTCATCTTGTGCAAGAGGAGAGCACGGACATTGTGTGAGTTACACACACCCACCCCTGGGTAGCCTGCTTCTAATACAATGAAGGGAAACAGGGTTGTGATAAGCAACAGCTGCTGCCTCTGCCTTTGCTCTTTGCTGTTTTCCACAGCCAGGAACAGCTGCCCTCTGCCATGTATTAATCTACCTTGGAGTCAGCCAAGTATGGACTGAAACATCCACAAACTATGATCAATAAAATTTTCCTTCCTTAATTTTTGGTGTAGGGTATTTTGTCCCAGCAACAAGTGAAAAGAAACCAAGACAAGAACATTTTGCAGAGAAGACTGATTACCTCACAGCAAAGAGATGAGGGGCAAAGTGACAGGATCCTAGAAGACAACACAGCATATTTCACATAAGTGGGTTAAAAAAAAGAAGTATTTTCCTTATTAATGTTATTGATTTTCAGAAATCCACATTAGGCATGATCTTAGCCAGCAAATCCATCTTGTCTTTCTCAACCACATACTAGGTTCTTTCTTTTTCTTGTACATCCCCTGTATGCTTCTAAGTACTAGCTCTGGCACCTGTTAGCTGTATGATTATAAGCAAGTCACTTAAACTCTCTGAAATGAATTTTCCCAATCTGCAAAATAAAAGTGATAGTAACAGTCAAGGCATATTTTAGAGTTTTCTCTGATTCTTAAAACATTGTATGAAGAGGTTCTTTATGTAGAGCTCAGTTATAAATAGAGGCTCAATAAAAAACAAGCAATGGTACTCCGAAGTGTATATTGTGGAAGAAACTGGGAAATTATTTCTTCTGAAAGTAAGATACAGTTGGGAGTAGATAGCTTTACATAGCAGTTCTTGGTTGTAACACTATTATTGCATTGCTTGCTTAATTCCCACCTACCCTTATGTTTCATACTGCGTTCTCTTATGGTGCCCGGCACCTGTTACTTACTTCCCCAGCATGATCCACAGTATAGCAAGTTGTTCACTTTTACCTGAAGTAAACTTCCTCACATCCTTCCTTCTTTGCCCAATGCCTATGCATTCTTTCAGACTCAGCTTTTAGTATCACCTCTTCCGGGAGGAGTTTACTGAGCCTCCATTAAGGTGGGGCGGCCCTCATTTTGTGCTTACCCCTTGCAGGGCTTATGATGTTGTCATATAACTTTCTGTTCATGCATCATTCCTACGTAGACTGAACATTTGTTAAGTATCAAGACTATCTTTATCTCTGTACTGTTGACATCTAGTTCAGAGTTTGCAGCATAGTCTGGACTCCATATTTGAACTAAACTAACAGGACCAAGGTTATTGTTAAAAATGCCAGAAAATTGATAAAACTAAACTGCCTTTCTGAAATGACAGCATAGCAAACAACTGGCCATGATTTTGCTGGCATGAAAAATAGTTAATTTGTCGCATGAGCATGAGAACAGGGAAAAAAAAAAGACAAAACTGTCCTTTGCCTGCTGTTAAAACCTTGGAGAACAGTGCCATCTAGTGACACAATTCAGCGATGCTGGCAAATGAATTGCAGTTCTTGGAGACTTGGAGAATCACTGAGACTGCATTTACACAAGGAAAGATGAGTGAACAATTTCTTTAAATGAGTCACAAGTGGGTTGTACATTTCTACTCAACATACCTTCCTAAAGGACGGTATGAGGGCCGGACAAACAGCTCAGTGGATTAAAGGACAAGCAGGTGCAGGGGCTGGGGATTCAATATGAACCCTGCCCCGGGGCATGTTAAAAAGGCAACTGAGACTGAGCATGGTGGCAAGGGCTTGTAATCCCAGCTCTTGGGAAGCTGTAAACAGGTAAATCGCTACTAATCTGATCTAGTAGTGAGGCCCTGAACACCCTGTAGACCTTTTCCTCAAGTAACAGCAACAATAAAAAAGGAGTAAGGTAGTAAATGTCCCTGTGCATCACTTGTTTATCACTTAACCTTACTAATGTGGCTACATGATGATGGATGGGTGGGTGGGAATTCCAGGATACAAAAAGTCCCTGGTTTACAATCAAGTTCCATTCAGGGACAATGTTTGCAAGTCAGATTTGTTGATAATTCTGATAAACTGATTCTTATTCAACTCTCATACAAATATACAATTTAAAGCATTAAAAAGCCAAATGTAAGATCTGTTGGTATTTGTGAAAGTTCGGTACTTGTATGTTTGTAAGTCAGGGACATTTTGTAGCCTAGATGAAAGCTATTTGATTGTATCATCACATGAGTTGTAACATTATCATAGTATCTTTTTGCAATGGAAGGTATAGTTTGCACAGATCTATATTCAAGCATAATATAATCAAATTGGAGAAAAGAAACAAGGAATAAGACGCAATAAAGTTGACTCAACTCATTCTTTTGTGTGTGTATGCGCTAAACAAACATCAAATGGCATGAACTGTGATCCAGAGATTCTTTAGTTTCTCGTGGAGCCTGCAAAGGGTTTTGAAGTACTATCACCTCAGCATCAGCTTAAGTCTATTCTTACACCAAGAAGATGCTTTATGTTATACTACTAAATTATTACTAGTTAAATATGTGTTGCATTTTATTATTTTTATTGAAGAACAAATAGCAATGAGACAGTTTCAAAACAAATTAACAGGACAGATTCGATAAATCAATACATTGTAAAATGTTTTCACAATGTTTTGGTGTTGTACAAAGTGCATACATGATATTATACTTACAGCAGATGTCTCTAATCAGTGAATGGACAGAGTGTAGCTATATACTTATCTTATATTTTATAGAATATATAAAGAATTAAGATATAAAAGGGCCCTTAAATTTAAAGACTCAATTCAGAAATGGGCATCTGAGATGAATACACACTTCTCAGAGGACAAAATTAAAGACGTGAATAAATATGTGTTGCATTTGTAATAAAACAGATTTGTGTTGGAATTGCTGTTCTATCACTTACTAAGTGTGTGATCTCAGACAGGGTACTTAGCTTCTCTTTGCTTTTTCATCTTTAAAATAAAAGTGAAAACAATAACAATTTCATTCAGATTTCATGACAGTTCACTGAGAAATACATATAAAGTCCTCAAAACAGCACAAATGCTTTCCTACACTTCATTTACTATACTAAAATAAAGCAAGAAAATTCATAGACAATATATCTACTACATACATAATTTTATGCATTTGTGCATGTGCTTATATGTTCAAATATATGAAGTGTTAACCCTAATGTAAGGTAGATATAAAAGGCAAATTTTATAATATAATATGAATTTTCAAACATCCAGGTCAATCCATTCTGAATAGTCTGAGTATATATTCAGAATCATGCAATTCTAACTCATTTCACTTATGAATGTGGTCTCTGCTTGCATCCATTTACTGATACAAGCCTCAAATTTTTCCTGTTTTATAGCTGAGTAATATTCCATTCTATAAAAATAAGACATCTTCTTTCTCTATTCCTCCACTGATGGGCATTTGGATTGCTTCAAATATTTACCAATCTCAAATTGCACTAAAATAAAAAAAAGCAAGGGTGCACATATATCACTGTGGTATGATGTTTTCAGTTCTTCTGGGAAAATAACTAGAAGAGAAATAGCTGGGTCAAATGGGACCTCTTATTCTAGTTTTAAAGAACCATAACACTGACTTCTATAGTGGTTATATCTTCTTCTCTACAAGCCCTTCTTTTTTTCTTATTTATCTTAATTTTATAATTAATTTCATTGAGAAAAAATAGCAATGGGACAGTTTCAAAACCAATTAGTAGGACAGTTACAATAATTAATACATTGCATATTGTTATCTTTGTAGTAGTAATTCATAGTACAAAATGCAGACATGATATCTTGTCTGAATACTATTAGCGCAAATCTTTCTTTTCATTGAACTAAGAGAAAGTAGCTGCTTATATATTATAACTATTTTGCATGTACAGATATATTTTTCACTACAAAATTATCCTTCATTTATATTCTGCATTTTTGATTAATTTTGTCAGAGATGGGTATTCCATTGCTATTCAAATATTGTAGGTGCAGGAATTCAGCAAAATAATGCAATATAGTCCGGTAGTCCATAATAGTAGTGGGTTATCTGAGAACTGGCAACGTCAGAAGTTGTTGACTTGAGCATTTTGCAGCTCATCATATTAATATGGCTTTACTTTTTATACTTTACGTTTATCCTTTTTTGCTGAATGGTTTAGACGGAGATAAAGCAAGATCTATGTAACAAAAATGGTAACTTTTTTTTTTTTATCTTACAAGGCTAGTCGAATCCCCTCAGGATTTGACTGAAACCCTGTTTGTAGATCTTTTGTTAGTGTCAGCCTTGAGGACGAGTCACGGCCATTGCTTGACTAATTTGCTTTTTGTGAAAGCCTGAGAGAATATTTTGTCTCCATGAAACTTTCCTTAGGCACGCTCTGCATAATCAATCACTTCCCTCTGTCACCTTGTGATCTCCTTGAGCAGAAAATTTGGGACACAACTGAGTTACAGGATGTTACAGTACAGGTTCCCTTATGGCCTGACTCTTCACTGACCTTGAAGGACTAGGGCCAAAATGTTGGCTGTCCTTGCACCCGCAGCCCTTCTAGCATTTGTTATTGGTTGATTTCTTGATAATAGTCATTCTTTCTGGGGTGAGATGGGAACTCAGTGTGGTTTTCATTTTCATTTCCTGAATGACAAATGATGTTGAATACTTTTTCATATATTTATTTGCTATTTATATTTCATTTGAGAAGTGTGTGATCATTTTAGATGCCCCTTTGTTCACTGTGTCTTTCAATTATGGGGGCTAGTTTTTTAAAAAATATTTTTTATATGTTCTAGACAAAATCCCTTTTCCTGAGGGACAATTAGCTAATTTTTTTATTGCCTGTGAAGCATAAGAAATCAGATAAGTAAATAAAATCCAAAAAGTACAATAGTTATAGTAAAAAGGAGAGAAACTGCTCTAAAGGAAATAAATAAGATGGGTGAGAGAGAAAAGAATAAGAGCCAAAAAAAAGACATGTATATATACCCAAGACAACTAAGTTAACTGCAATACTCATTTCTATTTTTGTATTGAAGTGAACAGTTAGTGCCTATGATCTTTGCCCAATTTTGCATGCCTACACCTGGCAATCTGAGTAAACAGTATGCAGTATAATAACCATTTTTAATTTCTTATCATCTTATTTTGAAATTCTATACTGTTTGTTTTTTCTCTCTTAGAAATAAAAAAAAAAACTTGCAGCAATGTACAGAAACACTGAACAAAATTAACAACGCGGACACAGACAAGGCACTATATTTCTGACTCAATTACTGTGAGTTTTGCTGTTAACAATTTACTCTTTTGAAACGTTTTGCTCCAGTACTATTTGCTTTTTATTTTTTAAATATATTTATTTTAGGGGACCAGCGAGACAGCTCAGTGGTCTAAAGATAATATAACAAATAATAGAAAATGATACAGCATTCCAAAACAAGGTGATAGGAACCTTCCTAAAAAGTATGCAACTTGGGTGAATTCTGAACAAAACAAACACAAATATGCTTAATTTTGCACAGTATTTTATTACTGGAAATTTCAGCATATACTAAAGCAGTATAAAAATATGGAGCATTCATGTGTAAAGAATTTCTGGTTGTCATTAAAATGTGGACAGAATACAAGTTATTCTTCATTGTGTGGGACTATCCAGCATAATGGGAATATTCACTATTCAGCTCTTTTGTCCACTAGGCATTCCCTCTACCTTGCAGAATCAACCACTGCCTGAATTCCCTCACATGCATATAGAAATACTGAATTAGGCAGATATAGAAAAAAGCCTTGAGAAAGAAACTGAGTTTCTGTCACCCTGATATTCACTTCAGGACTAGCCTAGAAAAGAATAAAAGGATAGAGACTGAACAATAGGTGGGATATGGAGAAGGACCAAACGTTAAACTCCTTCTGTTTTGAGTCTGGGAAAGCAGTGAGGCAATAAAAGGAGTGAAGTTAGGGATAAAGGTGAGGGCAGGATCCATACATTGAAAGACTGGAGAAAGGCTTAGAGTCATGGCCAAGTAGATGGCCAATATCAGGGACCAAGCCAAAATTAAAACTCTGGAAAAGCAGCAAATCAGGGACCACAGAGGCAGACAATATCCAGGACTAAAATAGAAAACCAAGCAAGGAAACACAGGCAAAGAGTCTTCCAATAAGATGTTGGCATGGATGAACTTGGGTCACCCGAACCTGGGGTGAAAACAGACAAAGAATCTTTCAAGAAGCTGGTGGCACTTGAACTTGGGCCAGCTGAACCTGCGTTAATCTCTTGGCTCTGCTACTGCCTGTGGGATTTTGTGATAGTTTGTACCAGTCTCAGAGCCTCATGAACCTCTCACTTTTAAGATAGAATCCTGATAGTACCTAGCTTCTCCCTCCAATGGCTGTTGTATAATGACACTGACCACTAAACATAAAGTACTGTCACACAGCACATTTGTCATGAAAGCAAATGGTGATGATTCCTACCTTCCTCACCACTTGCCTTTTCTTCTAGGCCTGTACCATAATGATGGGTGTCATTGACCACGTGCCCAGTGACACAAATCAGAAAGCCAGAGATGGTATTTTCACTGTTGCTTGGGTGCCACAATCCTGCCAAAGTTTCCTGTGCATTTATTTCTCTTGTATCTATTGCCTCTCCTCCATCCCCATTGCCATTGTTTCTCAGTTGGCTCTTTACTAGCTCTCCCATGTTTACATTCTCTTTGTGGAGATTGGCTGCATATGAGGGGAGAACAACTTTCCCTCACACTCTTCTTCTTTGAAGTATTGGTGTCTAGAAGCCAAAATGCAGACTACATAAACACATTACACAAGAGCAAATGAAATGCAAAGGGTGGAAGAAGGACTAGAAGTTAAAAGGATTTTCTCAAAGGTATCACATACCAAACAAACTACAACATAATAACTAAATATATGGATGATAGAGCCCATCTGTAATAAATTATAATTTTTCCACTTACCAGCTGTTTAATCAAGGGAGAGTTACTTAACTTCTTTTTGCTAGCTAATTTGGATTGCCAGCTTTACTGGATTGAGACTCCTAGACATGAGATTGGATTGTTAGGATGCTAACATCAGTGTGTTAATCCATTAATGTGTTTACAGCTTAATGTATTATTAGAAAGTAGAATTTAGTTAGAGAAATTTGGTTCATTGAGGAGTAACCTTGTATGTTATATCTAATCCCTGCCCCTTCCTCTCTGATCTACTTCCTCTTTGTTCTGTATCTAGCTAAAGTGCTCTATCATGCCCTTCAGTTTAATGTTATCTTCCACATACAAAGGAGTTTCATGAATGTTCTTGTCTAGTGCAATGATTCCTACATCAGTTATATTCCATTAGTTGTTTTTCTTGGATAAAAATTATTAAGTACTTGATGCTCACAAATCAGACTGGAGGAGGAAGTTTGGGGGACATGAATGAGGGCAAAAGAGTGGAACGTTTTATCTCATAGCTGAAATCCTACCACTCAGGATCTGCTTCTGCTACTAGTTTCAAATAAGTGTATCACCTGAAACTGATTTTGCATCTACAAAAATAAACACATGCACAGTAAAAATTTACTATGAGGATTATATGAGAATTACTCTGAACTTAGTTTTTAAACTGTAAAATGACAGAAACATACATAATTATTCCATTGTGATCAAGGTTGAAATAAATCCTGAAAACAGAAATAGCAATGTGGAGAAGGTATATTTTGGACAATTGGTGGGCAACTATTCTTTATACTACATTTTCATCTTGGTTGTAAAATGAGTAATTCTGTGGTTACAGCAAAGACAGCCAAACTTTTAAAGGAAAGAAAAATAATGAAAGAGCAATTCATTTTTCAAATTTTTTGCAAGTTTTAAAAACTTTATTAGTGTATGTTTGTAGCATCTGAAGTTTACACCCATCTTAGGGAGAAAGTACAAAACAAAATATTTTTCCTTTTAAATTCCCTTCCTCTCCCACACTCCTCCCTCCGTCCCTTTCTACATTCTCCTTCCCCATTTTCATTGTTCTTATTATTATTCTCACTTCATGTTTACCACATATAATATTTACATATACTATGATTAATAGTTTCCTATCCATGGTGTACCTTAATTCTTATGACTTTCCTTTCCTCTCCCTTTCTTCCCTTGCCCTCCTTCTCTTAAGCTGTTTGCAGTGTGTAATTTTACTGTATTTCAGCTTCTTTGCAATGCCAAATTCCTTCAGTATCTCTTAACTCTCTTCTCAAAAGATTTGACACAGTAACCAAGTGGGCGATTATTAAGTGCAGCCTGGCGTCCTGTGAGCAGGAGTCAAAGTCGCTGATTGATTCACAGTGCCCCCTGCCTGTGCATACAATTATGACGCCCCATGTCAGCTCCTCTATATAAAGCCTGGCTCCTCAGAGCACTCTCAGTGGCACCAAGAACTACAGGACACCACGCACACCAGCCCGCGCCTTCCCCACTCTGCGCGGCTAAGCAGCCCCTACTTCACAACTACAAGCTGAGAACCTGGGTCCTAAGGAAAAGGAAGAGACTGAGGACTGAAGGAACCATGACCATCTTTTGGTTACTAGTGAGCGGAGCTGTGTTTGGCTTCATATTTTTCTTCTGGAAAAACCGGGTTCAAGAAAAGGTAAGAGAGATTGGAATTACAGAAGCTATCTGAACACGGAGATTGGGGAGTGAGTTTGTAGGACAATGAAAACATAGCAACATAAAACCATAACCCTATCTCTTTCTGTTGAAACACTCACAAACTTTAATTACTTTCCTCCTTCAAGCCTTATTTTGCCGATAGATTTCAGAGTTGTGCTTTGCTGTAAAATAGTCCTAAGTCACTAAGTGATACGGACTGATTTTCATTCGACCACTGCATCCCATGTTAAGAATTTCTACTGGTTCTCTTCTTGCTTCACTTCTCCTGCCTTGCCACATTCCTCTTCTGTTCTCTTGACAACACTGCGAGAGCGTTTTGATATGGTAGTCACAAATATTTCAAGTCTAAAAGTGGACCAAGGACAGGATCCATCTGTAGAAATATGAGACTGCTCAAGAATATAAGGGATATGACACTTTCGTACTAGAAGGCAATTGTTAAGTGTTTTTCTCAGTGTTGTCCTTGACAAAGTACACTACCGGAGTGTAATACATTCTTAATCTCTAATTTTAGGAAAAATCGTTCATCTTTTGTAATCAAGCTGTGATTTAGTAGTATTTTGAAATTGCTAAACTCAACGAACTACATATGTATAATTTCCTTTACAGAGAACTATGGGTGAAACGTCATCAAATTTGACTGCTTTTACAGCAGCAGTAAAAGCGACTTCTTCATTCTCATATCGCATCAGTGCTAACAGTCCTTCAGTTGACAAACTTTCTCAGAATATCATAGATAATTTCCCACAGTCGATGGCCATACAGAAGCGAATAATGGTAAACCTTAAGGTCATGCAACACCAGCTGGTTGAATTGGAACAACATCTGATTCTCAAGGGCTTAAACATTGAATTGGTCAAACAGAAATACACTAAAAAGGTTGATCAACACAGTAAAAGTGCAAGCAGTGATTAAAGGAACATTGACTGTAGCTAATGGAGTCTATGTTTATTCCAAATGAAGTATTTTTTAATAATTTTATTGAGAATAAAATTGCATTGACATAGTTTCAGAAAACGATGGTATGACAGTACAATTAATACATTGCATATTGTTGTCTTTCCAGTAGTCATAAGATGCAGACATGATATCTTGCCCAAACAATATTAGCACAAATTTTTCCTCTTATTGAATTAAGAGTAGCTATATATCCATCCTATTTTGTATACACAGATACAAAAAGTTCCTTAATTTATGTCTCCTTTTTCTTTAGTTTTGTCAGAGATGGGTATTCCATTGCCATCCAAATATAGGTGCGTAACTTCAGAAAAATATTTCAATGTAGTCCACAATAGTAGTGGGTTATCCTCAGGACTGGCAAAGTCCAAATCTGTTGACGTGACCTTTCCTCAGCTCAGCATATTAATATGCCTTCGCTTTTCATATGTCCTCTCTCCACTTTTAGGTTGGATGGTTAAGATGAAGATAAAGTAAGACCTCTAAAGCAAGATATGTATCATTTGTGTTTGACAAGTTCAGTCAAATACCCTCAGGACTTATCCTGTAACTCTCCACTGAACTTTGTAGATCCTTTGTCTGTGTCAGCCATGAGAATGAGTCACGTCCATTGCTTGACAAATTTGCTCTCTGAAAGTCTAAGAGAATGTTATCTCTCCATGTGACTCTCCTTAGGCACACTCTACATCATCAATCACATTCCCGTATGGCCACATAATTTCCTTGATAAAAAAATTTGGGACACACCTGAATTAAATGGTGTACAGTACAGGTCTTCCTATATCCTCAGTCCTCACTGAATTTCAAAGGCTAGGGCCAAAATGTTGGCTGACCTTGCATCTCTTCATTTTTTTTTTTAATTTTATGCATCCCTTCTTTTTCTCTAATTTTTGGTCTGCAAACTTAGATTTTAAATTTCCAGAAGAGAAGTTTATCATTATTAATCTACAACACAGCCAGTTGAGTTTAACCTTCCACCGGTCTGAATATGAAACATCTTGGGCAAAAGATGGAACATGTATTTTCCATCAAGTATTGATATGTTATACTTTAAGTCTTTATACAATATGGAAAAAAATTAAAAATATATATTTAAAAATATGAATACAAAGTTACATATTTTACACAGAAATTTAGAAATCTAACCATATACATAAGTATAGGACAGTCCAGTGACATGTTTCCTTGTCTCTTTAATTACTTATTACCCTTTTCTAAGAAAACATTACTTGAGAGACAATATGACAATAATTGGCATGACATGAAAAGCAGTATTTATTTAGAAAACAAGAATGAAAGGTATTCCAAGCACGACCGAACTATTACACATTGCAGTGTTCAGTGAGGTCACTCAGATCGCAGGAGTCAGCATATATAGTTAGTCAGGGTGAACATCCCACCAAGTAACTTCTAGTTTAAACAAGCTGCTAATAGTTCTCAGGATCATGTATCTATCTAGTGCATATAAATGCATGGCTTTGCCCCTATAATGTTTCCTACCTTTTCTCCATGCCCTTTCTTCATTGTCTAAACCTCAAATTCATGCTTTCCTTTTAATTGTGTTATACCTTTCTATTTGCAATTTTTTTCTTTTGAATTCTTTGTTGTTGTTGTTACAGAACCAGGGATTGAACTCAGGCAGTTGCACTTGCCAGGGAAGTGCTTATTCAACTAAGACACCTTCCCAGCGCCTTCTTTTGAGTATTTATACTAGGGAGACTCTATGATATTTGGACATTTAGGTCTGGATTATTTCACATATGAGTATATCTTCAAGTGGCATCCACTTCAATATAAATGTTACAAGTTTATCATTCCTTATAACTGAAGAATACTCCACTGTATAAGAATGCCACATTCCTTTTCAACCATTCCTCAGAAGGTGGGGATTTTTCATTGTTTCCTATATTTCACTATCACAAATTGTGCTGGTAAATATGTATCATAAGTAAATGTATATCAATATATGATGCTTTCAGTTCCTCTGGGAAAATTCCCAATAGTGGGATAGACAGCATGAATGGGATTTCCAGTCCTACTCTTTTGAGGAATCTCCACAATGATCTCCATGATGGTTGCACCAGTCTATAATCCCACCAGCAGTGGAGAAGGTTTCCCTTTTCCCATAGCATCTCCAACATTGGTTCTTGGTTGATTTTCTCATGATAGCCATGCTTTCTGGAATTGAGATGGTATCTCAGTGTTGCTTTCTTAAAAAAAATTATTTTAGGGGCCAGGAGATGGCTCAGTAGAATAAGCACTTGCCTGGAGATGGCTCAGTGGAATAAGTGCTTCCCTGGCAAGCGCAAAGGCCTGAGTTCACCCTGGTTCCTCAAACACAGATTTATTTTATTTTTCTGAAGAACAAACAGCAATGAGACAGTTTCAAATCAAATTAGCAGGAGAGATTCAATAGTTAATACAGTGCATATTGTTTTCATAGTGGTTTTTTGTCGTACAAGGTGCATACATGATAGTCTACTTACAAACACTATTAGAGCAGATCCCTCTATTCAATGAATTAAGAGAAAGTAGCTGTATACCTATCTTATTTTAAAGCTGATTTATAGGACAGTTTCAATAATTAATACTTTCTAACTTGTTATCTTCCTAGCGGTTGTCCATAGTACAGGAAGAAGATAGGATATCCTGTCCAAACACTATTAGTGCAAACCTTGCTTCTCATAGAAATATGCAGAACTCCTGCATATTTATCCTAACTGTACTGTTTATACAAACACAGAATTGTTGTTCCTTTGTATCCCCTATATTTTGTTTAGTGCAGTCAAAGATCAGTATTCCATTATATTCTTTTTTTTCCATTTATTTTTATTTTATTAAAATACAAATGTCAATCAGACAGTTTCAAGACACCTTAACCATACAGAGTCGATGAATTAATACATTGCAAACTGTTTTCATAACGTTTTGGTATTGTACAAGGTGCATACAAGATATTATATTTACAGGATTTTTATAGCTGAATTATATCAAAGATTCAATAATTATTTACCTAGTGGATGACCATAGCAATAAAAGCCGACATAATATCCTGTCCAACCACCATTAGTGCAGATCTTGCCTATCATAGAATTATGTAGAAGCACAGCATTATCTATCCCAACTGTACTGTCTATACACACACATCATGATTTTTTCTTTCTACAACCCTTCCTTTGTCAACACCTGTCAAAAGTGGGCACTCCATTGGCATTCAACTACCTTAGGTGCTTGAACTCGACACCACAATCCAACACAGTCCAGCATTCTGCAACCATAGGGAGTTATTCAAAGAAATTGTTGACCATATCCATTTACTGCTCAGCTTAACATTATGGGCTCACAATGTATACTTCATTTTTATACATTTATACTTCTCTGCTGGATGGTTAAGACCTAGGTAGATCAAAACTTATATACCAACACATGAACTTTATATTTCCTATGTGGTCATTGAAGTCTAATCAGGGTTTATCTTGTTGTCCTGTACATTATTCTGTAGTTCCTTTGTCTGTGTCATCCATGTGGATGAGTCACAGCCAAGGCTTGACCAGGTTGCTCTCTGTGAGAGCCTGAGAGAAAGTTTTCTCTTTATGTGACTCTCCACAGGCATACTTTAGAACTTCAATCTCTTTCCTCTGTGGCTCCACAATCTCCTTGCTCAGAAAATTTGGAGCTCACCTGAGTCTCATGATATTGCAGTACAGGTTCTCCTATGTGCTGAGTCTTCGCTCACCTTGAAAGGTTAGGACCAAAATATTGGCTGGCCTTGTGACTCTTCTATTTCTCCAATTCTGACTTGTGGTCTTAGGATGTTAACCATCCAGAAGAAAAGCTGATTAGTATCCTGCAGCATATGCCATTCACTTTGCCTTATCTGACTCAATTGATTTAACTTGTTGTACATTTCCTTTTGTATTTCTGCTTTTCTCTTGTTATACTAGGAAGACTATACGATATTTACACATGTGTGTCTGGTTTATTTCACTTATGAGTATATGTTCAAGTGGCATCCACTTCAGTATAAATGCTTCAAACTTATCATTCTTAATAGCTGAGTAATACTCCATTATATAGAAATACCACATCTTTTTCAACCATTCCTCATGTGATGGACATCTTGGTTGTTT
>PVKA01015640.1:0-30475 GCA_004027165.1 Ctenomys sociabilis | reverse complement strand
GCCTCTCCCATTACCAGAGCCCGGCTCAGAGCCAGGCAGGAAGGGGGAGGGGGTTCTGTCAAACCTGACACTGCCCAGCTGGCATCCCAGCCAGAAGGGAGAGAGGCAGACATCGTCCCACACCCTGTCTGGCTGTGGGTGACTCATCAGGTCCCTGCACAGAGAAGGTCACCCAGGGCCTCCCTGAAAGTCAGTCAGCCACAAGACCGAGCTACCGCAGGCCACCTAGTGGGGACCACGGGCCTCCTCAGCCATGTGCTTCACCCTTTATCTGCCTCACCCTGTCTCTTTCTTGATCCTTCCTGCTGCTGCTGCTGCTGCTCTTCCTCCTCCTCCGCCTCCTCCTCCTCCACCTCTTCCTCCAACTCCTCCTCATCTTAGTCCTCCTCCTCTTCCTTCTCTTCCTCTCTCTCTCCTCCTCCTCCTTTTCCTCCTCTACCTTCCCCTCCTCCACCTCCTCCTCTTCTTTCTCCTCCTCTCCACTCTCCTCCTTCTCCTCTTCCTCTTCCTCCTCCTCTTCGTCCTCCAGTTCTTTCTCCTTCCCAAGTACCCCTACTCTTATCTGTTACTGCTGCAAACATCGGGTGTCCCTACAGACCTTTTGTCCCCTAGAAAGGACCCCTTCAATCTGGAGAACAAAGGCTAAAACATTATATGCATGAAAGCATGATGGGCTATTAATGATCTGTAACAGATCCTCTGTAAATTTAATACTTCAAAACAACCATCAGGAGTTGGGGAGGTAGCTTGGTGGTCTAAGTGCCTGCCAGAAGAACTCAAGAACTGGAGTCCAGTCCCTGGTACCCCATGCCCTGTCAGCCCCAGAACTCCCCAGCATCCTGCGCTGGCCCTGAAGCCACCTGTGATCCCAGCGCTGGGGAGGCTGAGACGGAAAGATCGCTATGAGTCTGAATTGCAAAGCTAGACCATGTATCAAATCATCCTTATCATTTTTTTATTTTGGCAGTAGCACAGGATGGGAGAATCAGGAATCTGGACCTAACATGATGAGAGAACTTGTCCCTAATTTATGATGTTCGTGGTTTCACTGGGAAAGGCCCCATAGATGGTGTCTGTTTTCACTTGAAGGCTTCTTTACTTACACAGCTGGAGGTAGGGGCTGGCCAGGGCAGAAATCTGAGCTGGAGCAACTGCTTTCTGCAAGTGTCCTGGGCTTCCTCCCTGCAGAGTGGCTGGCTTGAAAGGCCCACTAAGGGGCAGTGCATCCGAAACCACAAGAGCCCTAGAGAACCCAGATGAGAGCTCAGGTTCCAAGTCCTCAGGAAATGCAAATCTTTAGGAAATTCACTCATTCAATTTCTCTTGGTTCCTTTTTTCTCACCAGTAAAACAAGTGATAAACATAATGCTTCTTTTTGTAATAAATATTACAGGAATTATGTATCTACAAAAACCCTTTTGAAATAGTAAAGTACTACATAAATGTTGGCTATTATCAATAATCTTAAATAATAAAGAATAAATTCAACAGTTAAATAGGAAAAAGATTGTTGTGATTATTCTCAGATTTCCTCTTTATCTGCCTATTAAACCTTATATTTGTTCTCTTCCTTCCTGAAAAATGTTTCATATTAGGAGAGAAGCCACATTAATTCCCTGATGAGGAATAGAAAGAGATGTTAGAAGGACACGAAGACCCCTATGAGAATACTGGAAGCGTGCAGAGATACAAGTTTATAATATTGGGACTGACCATGACTGGACTCTACCCTTGATGTTCTCTGATGGATGCAAATATAGAATTTTAACTACATTGTAACTACTTTTATATCTTAGACTGTGAATGTCATACTGTTTGTCAGTCATCCGGACCATGCTGGGCTCCCAATGAGTTCTTTTTTTTTTTTTTTTTTTTTTTTTTTTTTTTTTTTAATGAAGGGTCTACAGGATATTCAGGGTCTCATTACTAGATTGGACTCACAGTGATCCGCCTGTTTACAGCCTCCCAAGAGCTGGGATTACAGGCACGAGCCACCACGCCCAATCTAGGGCTCCCAGTATATAGAAGAAAAAAGTAATAATATTAGAGGAATCAGGAAATTCTGACCCCCAGCCTGGGATTCAAGGTCAGATCTAGGCTAAACTAACTTGGCTAGAAACAAGGGGCAGTGGCCATGAGCTTGGCAGAATGAGCTGGAAGGAACAATAACTTTGAAAAGCTGAGGAGATAGGACATTGGAGAACCTGTACTGCAACATCATGAAACTCAGGTGAGCTCCAAATTTTCTGAACAAGGAGATCATGGAGCCACAGAGGAAAGAGATCGAAGTTCTATAGTGTGCCTGGGGAGAGTCACATGGGGAGAAAAGTTTCTCTCAGGCTCTCACAGAGAGCAAACTGGTCAAGCATTGGCCGTGACTCATCCACATGGATGACACAGACAAAGGATCTACAGAATAAGGTACAGGACTACAAGATAAACACTGAGGCAACCTCACTGACCTCATAAGAAACATAAAGTACATGTGTTGGTATATAAGTCTTGCTCTATCTAGGTCTTAATCATCCAGCAGAAAAGTATAAAAATGAAGTATACATCGCGGGGCCATAATATTAAGCTGAGCTGTAAATGGCTATGGTCGACAACTTCTTCGGATAGCTCACTATTGTTGTGGAATTCTGGACTGTGTAGAACTGTGTTGTCGAGTTCAATCACCTAAGTTAGTTGAATGACAATGGAGTGCCCATCTTTAACAGGTATAGACAAAGGGGTATAGAAAGCAAGAATCATGATGTGTGTGTGTATGGACAGTACAGTTGGGATAGATAATGCTGTGCTTCTACATAATTCTATGAGAGGCAAGATTTGCACTAATGGTGGTTGGACAGGATATTATGTCAGCTTCTAGTACTATGGACAACCACTAGGAAAATATCAAGGTAGAAAGTATTAATTATTGAATCTTTGATGTAATTCAGGTATAAAAATAAGATATGCAAACAGCTACACTCTCTTCATTTACTAATAAGAGACATACGGTGTAATAATGTCTGTAAGTATAATATGTATGCACCTTCTATGATACCAAAACATTATGAAAACAGTTTGCAATGTACTAATTTATCAAATCCATCTTGTCAAGATGTCTTAAAACTATCTCATTGATATTTGTACTTCAATAAAACAAAAATTTAAAAAAAAAAAGCTGAGGAGAAAAATTCATTCTCCCTGTTGAACCTTGACCTTAGAAGGGCCATGGGAACTCTCAGAGTGGAGTTGAATTAAACACAGCTTAAATTATGAAAAAATAAATAAATGTGCTAGCAATGAAGAGAAATCTTGAAAGGAAAATGAAAACAATTTTAACGCCTTGTTTGTTTCGAGCTGTACCACAGCTCAGTATGGCCTGCCATGAACAAAATTTGGACCGCTCATGGTGGACAGAGGACCAAGGTCTGGATGTCACTAAGCCAAATGAGATCATTTGGGTGGAAACGGAAGGAAGTGGTTGAGAATGTTACCCCAGGCTCTCTCTGAATGTGCTCTCAACTCCCCAGGACTCCTACCCTGACTATGTGTGTCACAGAAGGGACATCCCAGCCTTACTGGCCAAAGGGTGGCAAACTTGACAAACTCTGATGTCCCAAGAAGGAAAAGAGGTTATTCCAGGAGAATCTTGATTGCACCGTCTAAGCTGACAGACATTAGATCATACTCAGAGGCAGCATTACTTTTGATTAAACATATTTAGCATTCTGGTAAGTTCTTAGGTTCCTTTCATCAGTAACATAAGCAGACTTTAAAATTCCCAGTGCTTTAAACCCAGAAAGTACTGAGAGAGCACTCTGCACTTTTATCTTTCACCCTGTCCCACACACAGCTCTGTGTCAGTATCTGACCAAAGTCATTGACCTTCTCAATGGTCTCCCAATCCCCAGGGCCACCTCCCTCCAGCAACAGGTGCCACTGTAGAGAAGATCACATCCTGCGCATGCTCAGAGGCTGCCCTGGAACCACCAAGCCCTGCTCACTGAACTTTCCCTTGCCCTCATGCTTCAGTGGTTTCTTAACCACTCACACCAATTCCCACCTCAGTGCTTTTGCTTTGACTTCTTCTTTTACCTGGGATGCTTTCCATCCCCCACCCCTTTCTTCTGCCCCTTAATAAATGCAGATCAATAACTCAGTATACAGCTTTAAAATGCCTGCAGAAACAGACCTGTCCTCTGTTTCTTTGGCTAGAATTAATCTCTCCTTGCCCTTTGATCCCCAAACCCTTCTCTCACCTTCTCTACAGCATTTACAATCAATAGTTTAAATCTGAGTAGACTTGGTAGTGTCTATTTCCAAATAACTCATTTGATTGTAATGTAGTGAGGCACATGTACAAATGAGGAGACTGTCTGAGTAAGGGGATCACTTCAAAATAAGCCTGCCAATGACAGCCAGGCTTGACCATCGCAGGGCAGACGACGAGCACAGAGTCACATCGCAAGAACATGGACTGTCATCTCCTGTACCTCTTCTCTTCCCAGCAGTTTTGGGTGAAGAAAAGCAAGAATCTCCCAGTGAGAGTGGATGAAGAGGCAAACAGTCAAGCACTAGGAGAGGGAAAGCCAAGCTCCTTTCTTGCCGTCGAAGGTGCCAGTTGGAGCCCAGCCTGAGCTAAGCCAAGATTGGAAATGGGTTGAGTACCTGGGATAGAGCATTCCAGTTACTGACTTTGGACTCTGGGTTTGCAGAGCTTTATTATTCAAAAGTGAGTGGAGGCTGGGCATGGTGGTGCATGCCTGTAATCCCAGCACTTGGGAGGCTGAGGCAGGAGGATTGTTGTGAGTTCGAGACCAGCTCACTACAAAGTGAGCTCGAGGCTAGCCTGAGCTGCATAGTGAGACCCTATCTCAAAAAGACAA
This sequence comes from Ctenomys sociabilis, assembly GCA_004027165.1. Lineage (NCBI taxonomy): Eukaryota > Metazoa > Chordata > Mammalia > Rodentia > Ctenomyidae > Ctenomys > Ctenomys sociabilis. The sequence goes on along the minus strand of PVKA01015640.1, from coordinate 25,601 downwards.
AAAAAAGTGAGTGGAAAATTCTAGAACTCTGCTAGAGAAGGCAGGGTAAAGTTCCCTCTAATGGATAAAGTCAAAAGGGATGGGGGGCGAGAAGTAAAGATGGTTTTTGTTACATCAGGAGAAGCGTTCATTAAATATCCTGGTTTCCTGAACACTAACTCATTTCCATTTCCTTAAGGCTGACTTTCCTAACTATGTGTAGGAACCCCGTTTCTGGCTGTGGTAGATAGCCAACTGGTGGCCAGCTTGTAACACCCCGCTGAACTGAACCAGCGTAGTACTGTGGGTGAGAGGCCCACCTGAGGAGAGTTGCCAGCAGCATAGGGCACTGTTAGGGAGCTTCTGGTTCTCTTGGGCTTTTCTTTTGGAGGACCTTGTCATGCTGGCTTTCCTGCTGAACTTGGCTGGTGCTGTTGGAGGAGGAGCGCAGGGCCTTGTTGTCATGAGGGTGGCTGTGGTTCACTGTGAGGGGCTCTGGTCTTCACTTTGAACATCACTTCCTGGCTCTAGGGGGGGAAGAGGGTGCATAGCTCCGTCTCCTGGAGAAGCCTGTTGCACTGGCTTTCTTGAGGGGAGCTCAGCTTTTCTCAGCATCAGAGGGGCTCAGGACCTCACTGTGGTATTTTTGAGGATGGCTGTGGTATTTTTTGGTAAAGTGCTGGTGCTTACCTTGAGTGTTGCTTCTTGGCTCGAGCTCAGATCCCTGAACCTGCTAGCCCAGGTCCTTCATCCCACTGGCACAGACTTTTTAGCTTCCACCACTGACCTTTGGGCCTTCTCAGTGCAGATCCCTGAAAGGGGCCTGCATGAGACACTGTCATGGGCTCTAGGCCTCCAGCGGGACTCGTGGGAGGCATTATTGTTCGCTCTCGGTCTTCAACTGGATTCATGCCGGATACTCTCATGGGATTTAGGCCCCCAGCTGGAGTTTTCTGTTTTTAGTGTTTGTATAGGTTTCCTGCACTCCTTGTATATGATTCTTTGGGTGATTCATTATAAAATAATCTTATAAAATGTGTCCTGTATTATACTGTCCCCTTTGTAAAACCCCAAACAACAACACTAGGCATATTAATGGATGTGTTCAGGACACAAGGTCTTCCTCCAAGGAAATGAACTTATTTATTTAACCATTAAGCACAGGCAAAGTGGCTTCCTTATCCTAGGACTTAATAGAGCCTTCACATGCTCCTGTTGCTTTGGATCTACTAGAGGAGATTTTATACACAGCACTTCTCTTGCTCACCTGATTGCATATGCTCTTAAATTGTGTGTTCAGGAGCTTCAGTGAAGGGTTTGGTAAATTTTGCTCATAGCATTGCAAATGCATCTCTATTTGGTATATGAAGGGTGTCTTCTCTTTAAGTCTTAATCCTTGATTCTAGTCAATCTCATGTTATTATTCTTTGCCACATCTAGCAGCTGCTGGATTGATTTCTCATGGTCTCTTGCTATTTTTAACGAATTATTCTTCTCAGGATCACTAACCACAAGCCTGTCTCCTATATCTGAGATTCTGTTCCTACATTGGCTCATTCTGTTGTGGATACTTTCAGTGGATTTTTAATCTCCTGCATATCTGCTTGAATCTGTCTTATGAATTCCATCTCTTTCCTCTGTAGGCTACTCAGGGCTTCCATTATTTTTAAGATCCTCTTTTTTTAAATCTATATCTGTTCTAGAGTCACTAAGCATGTGTAGGACACTCTTTCAGGTCCTCGTCTCGGTCCAAGAAACCAATATTTGTAATCCCAAAGTTACATAATTGGAATCCCATCAAGTTGATTCCAATCTACTTTCCATGTAATCCATGGCAAAAAATGAAGATACTAAATTATGTTTTTAATCATTGGAGAGTTGAGGGGCTCTAGGCCTAGCCATGAAGATGGCTTTCTGGAACCAAGAGAGCCACCTGGGGCCTCGCCCACTTTTTATTCAGAGGGGGGAGTGGCTTGAGGAGGATAGACTGAGAATTGTGGGAAGTAGATGACTACTGTGAGCTGAGCTAGGTGGGTGGCCTACATTTACCTCTGCCATGTGCAGAGAACATATGCAGAGAGTAATCTGCATTATATAGTATTTAATGTTTTGGGAAGTGTGGTGCTTCATCTTTGATATAGTCTTTCAAGCCCCAGGAAGTCATAGCCTCTATCTCGAGGTTCGATCCCAGCTGGCAGCATAGAACATTAGCTCTACTGTCCTGTCTCCACCCGGCTCACATTAAGGAGCAGCAGGCTTATCAGGGAAACACACATGCCACCTTCAAAGACTATCACCAGCACCTCAGCTAGACCAATACACATTGCTTAAGGCCAACTGAAGGATAAACATAAGTCCTAGCCAGCTCTGTACATAACAATATGAGGAAATAGGATCAGACTCAGTCAAAAGGGAGAGAGTGGTTTGTCTTTCAAAGAGAGCTGCTCAGGTGGTCCTCCACAAACATGGTTTTCAGTATGGACACCACCTCTGCAGTTCTCTAAGAAATTATTGCTGATTTGATTATTCTAAAGTCTCATTCAATTGTTTTGTTAGTACCACTTCCGGGTGGCTTTCAGATTGTCCCACCTCACTGCTTCTGGGTTTGTCTTTAGTGAACTGGACATCTGGGGTTACATCTTCTTTAAGTGTCTTCCCAGATTTTTCTTTTTCTCCTTTTAAGTTTAATTCATGGGTTGATGCTTGTAAAACCCTATTGTGAGTTGCTTTATTGCTATTATTTAGAACCCTTAGGAAATGACCACTTCTCTGAAGTGACTTCCAGGTCTAGCTGGTTTGGGGGTTTTGAGTCTGATGCAAGATCTCCCCTCTTCAATTTGTTAGGGATGAGAAGTTGCTACCTGCTTTGCCCAGATGAACCATCATCCTAATTTAGCTAAAGCTGCTAGTATTCAAGGGAACCAATACCCAAAAGTCTTCCTCCTCCCCTCAAATGCTGGCATGCTATCAATTGAATGGCTTGTGTTTCAGAAATAAGTAAATCTGTTTGTGAACACAGAAGACAAGATGGCCTTAAATAAAAATCCCCATCGGAAAGAACAGAATGACGGCAGGGGAGGGGCAGAATGGAAACAGCCAGTGGAGGATGAACATTTGAGGAAGTTTCACTTTATTGTGCAGGTAAAAAGCTAGGGAATATGAGGGTAGAAGGAAGGTTTAGGAAAGATTAATCTGTACATAAGAGCAAGTTACATTTTTCCACTGGAACAAGAGAAAATGCATATAGTAATAAGCTAGGCAATAACACAGCTGTAACGAGTAAATCAGCACAAACTCTGCCCAGATAGATTCACAGAAAATCCTCAAAGAAGGCAAAACACATTTACACAAATGTTCAGAGACTGGACAAAAACACTTCTTTCGGAGCCAGGGAGATGGCTCAGTGGAATAAGCACTTCCCTGGCAAGTGTAAGGGACTGAGTTCAATCCCTGGTTTCACCAAAAAAGAAGAAACACTCCTTTCTTTCAGCCCATGATGTGACTGAGTCATGAGACCTCATGGGTGTTATGATTTGTGCCTATATGCCCTCCAAAAACCTCGTGACTTCATGGGGTGGGTTTCTAGAGATTTTTATTGATAAGTGGTTCAACGCTGGGATTATGGGTATGAGTGATACACCCACCCAGGGCTAGAAGCCTGTGCATAATGTGAGGCAGGAAAAAAGACTTGCTCACTGCTCCTCCATTCTTGCTCTTGTTGCTTTAACCATTTTCTGCCGCCACGAACTGCTGCTCTCTGCCATGTGCCACTGCGCCTAGGAGCCAGCTGAATATGATATGAAACCTCCACAAACTGTGAGCTAAATAAACCTTTCCCTCTTCACTTTGGGTGTTAAATATTTTGTCTCAGCAATGAGAGAAAAGTCACCAAGACAGAATTTGGTACCAGAGAAGTGGGAACATTGCTGTGACTATACCTGACCATGTGCTTCAAGCGCCTATGAGGATGGCTGTAGGAAGAGTTCGGAGAGGTTCAGTCAGAGACACCCCCTGGACGAGCAGAGGTGGAACATCCTAGGCTATTTTGTATTGAGTTTATAACCAGAGCTCAAAATACCAGAATGCTGACAGAAACCCTGCTGGTAAAGACCAGGCTGGGGAAGTTTCTGCTGGGAAGAAGGGCTGCATTGATTGTTGGACCCCAGATTATGTGTATTATGGCTTGGCAGAAAGTTTGTCTGCATTTTGTTCATGTCCAGAGATTACCTTAGACTGAGATCAAGGACAACAGAATGGTTAATCTAGCGAAAGAAATTTTAAGGCAGTCAAATATTGAGGCAGTGGCATGGCTATTTGTGGGGGGAGGTTGCCAAATTTATGTTGAGAATCAAGAACAAAGAGCCCAGCAGGATGATTCAAAATGTGAGTTTGGCCAGAATGGAAATTCCAGTAAATCTGTGGTCTACAAAGATACAATTGAGGAGATTTTGATTGCTTAGAAGAGAGAGTGAATATGAGGGAATATAAATGATAACCTGAGGGCATCAAAAGCAGCAACCTCAAAACTCTACTCTGAGAAGAAAGGCACAGAGTGCCGTGCTTCTGAATGATAGTAGCTTCACCAGGTTTCAGAATGGTGGTGGTGCAGTTAATGCTTATTTTTTTCTCTTATATTAATCTCTTATAACTCCCCCCGCAATTTTTTTTTTGTTTGTCCTTTTGAGACAGGGTCTCACTATGCAGTTCAGGCTGGCCTTAGGCTCACTTTGTAGCTCAGGCTGGTCTTGAACTCACAACAATCCTCCTGCCTCAGCCTCCCGAGTGCTGGGATTACAGGCATGCGCCACCATGCCCGGCTCCCCCCTCAATTTTACTTGCATCTATCTGTTTACAGAGGTTTTTTGTTTGTTTGTTTGTTTTTTGCAGAAGTGGGGATTGAACTCAGGCCCTTGCACTTGCTAGGCAAGCACTTATTCCACTGAGTCATCTCCCTGGCTTCATATCTATCTGGTAATCTAAGCAACTGACAACAACAATCACTGTCAAACTCATATTATTTTGTTTAGTGAAATTCTATACCATTTCTATTTTTTGTTATCATTACTTTGAATTCTCTTTAAAAAAATAAAATAAAGGAAATTTGTCCCTCGGAATCAGGTTCAGAGTACTCAGCAATCCAGGCACCTGACCCCTACAACAGAGAGAAAAGTTTGGCTACTGCTGCAGGTAGCAATAGGCCTTGGTATCATCCACATGGTGCTGGTTTGGGTGCTTGCGGAATACAAGAGTTCTGAGGTTAAGAAGGCTTCAACCCAGATTTCAGAAGAAGGAATGGGAAGCCAGGCAGTGTGCCCCTGAGAGGGCAGTGTGTGAAGCTGTGAGGGTGAAATCAAAGGTATAGCAGAGACCCCAGAAGTTTTGAGAAGCTGGGAACGTGGATTGTCTGAGGAAAAACTTCAAGGGGAACATAGAGTGGGCCTGAGACGGGAGTCATGGGAGCAACAACCACTGAAGGTGCCATACAGGCCGAGCCAGGTAGAGCCCACAGATTGCCTCAGGTGTTCCACGTGGGACTACAGGACTTGACGTTTGCCCTGCTGGACTTTGGACTTGCTTTGATCTCAATTCTCTGTATTCCCCATTTGTACCTTTGGGAAAGGTAATGTTGATTTATCTTGTGCCATTCAATGTTGGAAGTTTTTAACTTTGCTTTCATTTGTACTCTTAGCTAAGAGTTCATCTTAGAGCTTGGAGGAGACTGGGACTTCTCAGCAATGCTGAAACTTTTAGGACTTGGTCAACTCTTAGAGGTAGACTAAGATGCCTTTTGCATAAAGTGATGTGCATGAGTTTTGGGGGCCAAGGGTCCAGTGATATAGTTTATACCCACATATCTCCCCCAAGGCCTACTGTAGTCAAGGAGGGGGCAGGATGAAGCTAAAGAGGATACCCACTTCTTAAAGGGCACAGTTTCCTTGACTCCTGTCATGGTCAAAAGGAAGATCAAGGGCTCTCCCCTGAACATCTGACTCAGGTTAGTGCAACACAACGCCTTCTCCCTAAGCTCAGATGATTCAGCCTCAACTTAAGAGTCAGGGACCCAGGTCTCTCAGGGACTCAGTTTTGTTTCCGTCTTCTTGTCCCATCTGGGTTATGTTTTCATGTTGCCTCCTCATTGCTTGCTCCTGAATAATGGTTTTTCTCTCCCCCAAGCTCTTCTGGAGATTTACAAGGATATAAAAAAAAATTTTTTTAAGCCTATCAGGTTGGTGTCAGATTATTGAATTTGTGATCTATTTTGTTAAAGAAATCGGAGAGGGGCTGGCAAGATAGCTCAGTGGTCTAAAGCACCTTCTTGCGAAAGCTTTGACAAAAACACAGGTTTGATCCCTGACACTCCACACCAGCCACCCCTGCACCCAGGGTGGGCTGAGCTGGTCACACTGACAAAAAATCTACAATCTGCTATACGTGGCTTAAGGGTAAATCCTGAGGGGATTTGACTGACTTTGTCAGGTACAAAAGTTACATCTTTTGTTATATACGTCTTGCTTTATCTTGGTCTTAACCATTCAGCAGAAAAGTATAAACATGAGGTATGAAAAGTAAAGCCATATTAACATGCTGAGCTATAAAGGCTCAGGTCAAGAACTTCTGACATTGCCAGTCCTGCGGATAACCCACTATTATGGACTACTGGACTATATTGGATTATTTTGCTGAGCTCATGCACCTACCAAATTTGAATGGCAATGGAACACCCATCTCTGACAAAATAAAACAAAAAAAAAAGGGAGATATAAATGAAGGTCCCTTTTGTAGTTAAAAAAAAAAAATAGGATATACAGCTACTTTCTCTTAGTTCAATGAGAAGAAATATTTGTACTAATACTGTTTAGGCAAGATATCATATCTGCATCTTTTACTTGGAATAACTACTATATGCAATGTGCAATGTATTAATTATTGTAACTGACCTACTAACTTATTCTGAAACTGTCTCATTGCTTTCTTTCTCAATAAAATTAATAAAAATAATACATAAGAAAAAGAAATTTGAGAGAATGTGACACTGTTACTGTGCATTCCGGTGTGCCACCGGTCTCACAAGTCAGCCTGGTGACTTCCTGTGCCTCAGTTTCCTCACTTATAAAATGGGCATAGTAATGCAGTCTAGCTCACAGGTCATCATGAAAAGCAGGTGAGACATACATGCCAAGCTGCTACCATGGTACTGGACAAAGAGAGTGTGATTCTCCAAATATTAACTAAGAGAGGAGAGAAGGAACAGGACACAAATTCTGTGTGCCAGAACTAGAAGCAAACAAGAGACCTGTGCTCCCAATAAAGAACATTCTAACCAACTGCTGGAGAAGTTTAGGATGTCTCCATAGAAACAATGAGGCAGAAAGAGAGAGGGACAGAAGGGGAGGGGGGAAGGCGATGAGAGAGACAGAGACAGAGAGACAGAGACAGAGAAAGAGACAGAGAGACAGAGACAGAGAGAGAAAGATTGCCCTATCCCTTGAAGCGTTCAAGCTGAGATCTAAGCTGAGTGGGCTATAGCCTCAAAGGGAAAACAGACCAGTTATTTCCAAAGATCTTTCTACTGGAAACTGTAAAACACACGTAAGAAGCTATAAAAGACCAAGAACCAATTGTTCTTTAAAGTTTTCAAAATGGCATCAGCTAAGAATCAAGGGCTACTTTCAATAGGACCATGAGCTTCCCAAAGCTTTTTCTCCCACTTCCAATTTACAGCCAGTTAAATATCTCAGACAGGGAGAGGGACACCTACGAAAAGGGGAAACAATTTAAATGAGGAAATATAGCTCTTTGAAACTCACAAATTGTCCTAAAGAAGAATGAAACCAGGGCTTTCCTAGCTTTTGATCAGACATTCCAGGGAGGTTGAGCCAGCACCAGCCAAACTGTGCAAGCAGATGAAAGACAGAGAGGCAGGCCCAGGGCAGGGCTGAGGTGGGTCAGTGGCCCTCTGCAAGGCTGATGCTCCCCTTGCATTTCTCCACTTCTTCCCCAGAAGAGCAGTTATTGCCCTTCTCTGGGAGAAGCCGCTGCAGGCAGTGACCCATCGTGGAGGGCACCAAGCCATCTATTCTGCTGCTCTGCACTGGGCTCTGAGGTGAGGACATGGCCCCTCCAGCCTCCCATACTTCCAGAACCATTGCTGCTGAAAGCTCAGAGTGGCCTGTCATGACCAGATCAACTGTCAAAGTGAAAGAAGATATTTAGAAGGCAAAATCCGAGAGCCAGGATCTGCTGGGGAACTCACCGTGAAGTAGTTTCTATTCTTGCATCTGTGGAGGCATTTGTTTTCTTGGTCTGGCTGGCTACTTCTGTCCCCAGGAAGGTGTCTGCCTGTTTAACTGGTCTGTTCACAAAGCCCATCATAGCCCCTGGATACCTAATGATCAGTGACTGAGGTCTGGCCAATCATAGGCCTCCATTCTCCTACTTCCGCTGACTGTGCTAAGAGCATGCGGATGACCCAATCACGATCAATTAGAGCCCTCTGTGGATGCAGGTAAAGCGTGAACCCTGAGAGAGAACTGTGGGCTTTTACTGGATGGCGTATGAGTAGGGTCTTGTAAGGCTGGTGCTGCCAGAGGCCCTCTTTCCCACACCACTGAGGAAGACTTGTTGAGAAGGAAGGTGGAGCAAAGAGTTGGAAAGAACCGAGGAGCTCTTTCTTTACACATCTAACTCCAGCTATGGCTTACAAATGGTCCAACTCAACTCTTGGACTTCCAAGTTAAATAAACGAGAAAAACAAGTTCCCCTACCTTGCAACCCAAAAAGTATAATCAAAACAAGGTGTCAAGTCACAACTTCTCAAGACACTGGAGCAGTCTAGGATGCCATTGCAAAGGAAGGTCAAGCCAGCCCAGGGATGGAAAAACAATTGGCAAAAAGTAAATAAATAAAAAACAGGAAGCTACTTTCTGCCCCTGTCATCCCTGCTAACTACTTAGGATCAGAGGAACTACAAAAATCAGATTCTAGCCCATGATGAGTGCAAACCAGGTCTCCTGGAATCGTAGAACTGAGCTAATTTTGAAGTCATAGGCTCTCCTCAATTCTTAAAATAAAAAGTCCCCCCACACACACTTGTGTCAATCATGCAGCCAATTAAGAGGCCTAGAGTGACAAACCACCAGCTTGCCAAGGTGCATTCAAGATACAGAGGAAGTTTCTGATGCTTGGGATAATTAGCCTGTCATCTGCTGCATGGCCTGATCTGTTTGCCACAGAGTGGGCTGCGGAAGTGACAGAGATTGTGTTAACAGGCGGAGCACGCTGCCCTGAGCACTCACATCCATGGCCTAGAGAAGGGACTGAAGTGACAGAGCCAGGCGACCAGAGGAGGGGTGTGTGTGTGTGTGTGTGTGTGTGTGTGTGTGTGTGTGTGTGTGTGATGCTCTTAAGCCCTAAAAATGGCCATGGTGAACATGGTGAACTTTCATCAAGCCATTCCACCTGCATGTAAACCCTGCGCCCCTCCCACAACACATCTACCTCCAGCAGGCTTTCCTGAGATGGACTTCATTTGCTGAGCTATCTACTTTCCTCACCCTCCCCAGGGAACCCATTCTGAACCTCTGAATGTGTATATCAAATTCCAGAGTTGACTCCTCCTAACCCACACCTCTTCTCAGCCAGCCCACAGAAATCCCCAAGAACCTTGACTGCTCTCCTCACCCCAGAGACCAAGAGAGCCCCCACAGAAACAGACCACTGGACTGCCTGAAGCTGAGATAATGAGCCCCTTGCCATCCACCTCCTCCTTGGAAGCGGTGAGTCTGCATTGCTCAGTTGTGGGAGTTGCAAAGCAAACATTGTAAATATATATACATATATATATATATACCTATGAGGTTCTCAGAGGCAATCTATACAGAGTAATAAGTATGCTAGAAACACAGCAAGATGAAGAAATTTGTCAGTATCCTCTTGGAGAGATTAATGGGTAGCTGGAGGCAGTATTTTAACATACTGCCTGCAGCCTATGGTAGCATCAGTTGCTCCCGAAGAGTGGGGGGGACCATAAGCAGGAAGGCTTCTGTCCTGCTGCATGATGGGTACAGCTTGGGTAGAGGAAGACTGCGTTGCATGGTAGTGGAGAGCAGGGCAGGCAGCAGCTTCCCAACTCCTCGGCACTGAGCCTTCTGCCTGCATTGCTTACCTGTTGCTGCCACACACATTGTCATCAATTTGGTGGCTTGTGGCATAGATGTAATCTCTTACAGTTCTAGAGGCCCGAGTCTGAAATGGTCTTCCAGGACTGCAGTCATCATGTGCGTGCTGACAGAACTGTGCTGGCTCTAGGGGTCCTAATGAGAAGATTTCTATGTGTTGCAACATTCTGAGCTGTGCTCCTCGGCCCAAGGCCTCGCTGTCTGACTTCAAAGCCAGCATCTTTCCCCTCTGAGTGACCCCATAACAGGGCCTTCTCCTCTGGTGGTCAAATTTCCCTCCATCTCCTTCCTAAAAGGGTGCTGGTTTTTATGTTGGGTCCACTTGGGTAATTTCCCCATCTCAAAATCCCCAACGTTATCACACCCGCAGAGATCCTTGTTCTATGTCACATAAACTAGGAAGTGACATCTTTGAGGGTTATTCAGCCCAGGGTATTCAGCCCTAATGCAGATGGGCAAATTATGTCACGTTTATAAATTAGGAGAAGCAGGCAGTCTCAGGCTGGTGACCGGTGTTCAAACTGATGAAGAAATACCTGCAAATCTCCATCAAGAGTAAAACATTCTTTTCTCTTGGCTTCAGCAGGGCTCTCTAGAAATCCATCAGTTCCACTTCTAAGGAGCAGAAGGATGACCACTGGGCTCCCGAGGAGGACAGGATCTCCTAGAAGCCCCTCTGGGTCCACTTGCCATGTTAAAATGTGCATGTTGATGGACACTTTGGAAAGACAAACTTAGTCCTTGTCCTCAGATTAAATTTGAGGTGGAAAACATACTTTCCCTGGAGTCCATGTCACTCTTATACCTGCACCCTGCCATGTACCAACGAGGTGGCCTCAAAGAAGTTGTTAAACTCTCTAAGGTGTAATTTCCTCTTGTATAAGGTGGGTACAATGTCACATTTCCTAATTCCAAGATGGCACTTTGCAACATTTCTGAAATGCTAGTGGGCCTCATGATTAAAGCATATATTTAGTTTGTTATCACTTCTTTTATTGCCTCAAACACTCCTATAAAACCACTGATATTTGCAGGAGCTTTATTAACATGCGCATATTATGGGGATACTGTACAGTTCACCAATTTAAATAATAACATACGTATCGACCAGTGATTCTTAGCACGGTCCCTGCGGTAGGCACTCTTCACCACAGCCACTGCCAAATCATCAGCCTGCCCCAAAGAAAGTCTGTCCTCTCTAACTACCGTGCTCAGTCTTTCTGTCTCTAGATCTGACTACTATGGACAGTTCATGAAAAATGGAAGCTACATACCCCACTACATGTGGGGCTGGCTTCCCGCACTCGGCATCGTGTTTTCAGGTTTCATCTGTGTTATAGCACATGTGGGTACTTTTTTCCTTTCGGGTCAAATTAATATTGTATTTAGGACATGTCCCACTTCCTTCACCACCCAGCAGTGTTGGTCATATGTGCCTTCTGTCTGTAGGCGAAGAAAACTGCTCCAAACACTTGGGTGTGGGTTTTTGTGGGGAGGTATGTTTTCATTTCTCTTGGATATGGATCTAAGAGTGGAATTTCTGGCTCATGCATTAATTTAGCAACTACATTGACCGCAGAACTGCCAGCCTGGTTTCCAGTGGCTGTGCGATCTCACATTTTCATCAGAGTGTGTGGGGATCCTAATGTCTTCATCTCTTTGACAAGGTCTGAATTAGCCGACCTTTTTATTAGAATCCTTTTACTGAGAACAAATCAGTTTCTCTTTGTAGTTTTGATTTTTTATTTGCCTAATGAATACTAATGTTTAGCTTCTTTACTTATTTTTCATGTGTATGTTTTCTTCAGAGAAAATTCTACTTGGATCTTTTGCTTATTTTTAAATTGTTATTTTTTTAAATTATTATCATTGGGCTGTAAGAGTTCATATATTCTAAAAAGAAGTTTCTCACTTTTGACTTTCAAATATTTTCTCTCATTCTTGAAGCTGTCTTTTCATCTTCTTAACAATGTTCTTTAAATCTCAAAAGTTAATTATGGTGGAGCTCTACTTATCTCTTTATGCTGCCTGTACTTTTAGATGAATTATTAAGAAACTACTTACTAACCTGAGATTATTACCAATCACTTTTTTTTTTCTAAAAGCTTTAGGATTTTAGTTCTTACCTGTAGGCCTATGATCACTTTTTTAAAAAATGTATTTAGTACAGGTTCTACAGGGTCTCACTGCACAGATTGGACTCATAGTGATTCTCTTGTTTTCAGCCTCCCAAGAGCTGGGATTACAGGCGCGCACCACCACGCCCAGTCTCAATCACTGTCTCAGCACACCTGCAGGAAGGGGCCGGCCCAGCGCACCAGGGGTCCAAGCCCCAGCACTGCACTCTGCCTAAGCAGAGTCCACTGAGCTGTCTGGCCGGCGCCTCCTATGATCACTTTTGAGTCAGTTTTTATGTATTGCACAGACTAAGGTCCAGCCTCACTCTTGTGGTGTGAATATACAGTTTCTTAGCGCCACTTGCTGAAAAAAACCCTACTTTTCATGAGCTGGATTTTTGCGGCACTCTTCTCAACAACCTATTAGGAATGAATGGGAGGGTTTCTTTCTGGGTTTTCAACTACGTTTTATTGCTCTGTGGTGCGTCCTCCTCAAACAGTACCACGCTTCGACTGATCACGGTAGCATCTACTATCAGGAAATGTCATTTGACTTTGTTTTTCTTTCTCAATGTTATTTGGCTATTCTAAGCCCCGGATGAGCTTCAGACTCAGTATGTCAATATTTGCCAAAAGGGAGTCTAGGATTTGATAAGGAATGTGTTGAGCCTGTGGATCAAGTTAGAAAGTTTTGCCGCCTTAATAACAGTAAGTCTTCCAGAGCTGCAAAGATAGCTCAGCGGTCTAAGCAGCCTCCTGGCAAGCTCAGAGATGCAAGCTCGATCCCCTGTTCTGCATACTGTGCAGGCTTCGCTGTACAGCAAGACCCTATACCAAATAAATAAATAGATAATAGTAAGTCTTCCAACCCATGAACATGAGATATTTTAAAAATTTATTCACATCTTTATAGTTGCTTTCAGTAATGATTCATAGTTTCAGTGTGTAAGATTTTTCACTTTAAAAAATTCATTTCTAGGTATTACGTTTCATTGAAAATGTTTCTCGGTTTCATTTTCAATGTTCATTGCTAGGTTATAGAAATGCAGTTGATTTCTTTTTATATTGATCTAGTTCACAGCCACACAGCAGAGCTCATTCATTAGACATTATATTTCTTTATTGGATTTCTTAGGGTTTTCTGAATACACATGTAGCACACACTTTTCCTTAATCACAATTAGTAATTATTCATGGATCAACAGCCCGTGGTAAAGATGTTGGATTTTGTCAAATGCTTTGTCTATAGACATAAAACCATAGTTTCCAAGAGCAATCTTTATTGCTTTGGGTAGGGAAAGAAAAAAGAAAAAAGACTCTGGACCACATTAGTAATTTTAGCACCAACCCCCGCAAGGAAACCTAAGTTCTGCCTAGTTCTTGACTTCAGAGGATCTGAGAGAAAATAAGCAATGTTTCTGCAGTACACCTTTAGCTGCAGCTGACTTTCCAACTGGAACCTAATTGAACTGTCCTCAAGTGGCCAACAAAGGGATAAGGGCTGGTTCCTCTTGCTGCAGGTGATCAGGACCTGGGACTTCAAGAGCTGACCTTGAGAATCAGCTCAACTTCTTTCTGTAGGAATGGGGCCTGGAGGGGAAAGTAGCTTCTGTTTGAGCATTCAAAATCATTTTCCTCTGCTTTCTGCTCATGGACTTGATCATGAGTGTAAGATGCACTCTCAACTCTTTTGTAAGCTTTTCATAGGTTTTCATTTTGCCTGTGCAGTCAAGGACTGAATTCTTTGAAAACAGAGATCCAACTTGAAATCTCTCTTGAAACATTTACAGAAGCAGGTAGAATGTTTTTCCCATAGCATAGATTTGACAGTCTTCAGCAAAACTGTCACATGTGAAATTTTTATGGTTTGTGTCTGGTTGGTCCCCAAAGCCTCACGCAGTCATGAGGTGGCTTCTGGAGTTTGTGATTGATTCTTGATCCAAAGTGGGGATTGCAGGTAGGAGTACTACACCCTGGCCCTGGGGTGGGTAATTTGCATTACATTATAAGGAGGGGACAGATCCTTGTGAGAAGCTGAAACTGCTGTCCCTCCCTTTGCTCTTTTTTGCTTTTTGCTGCCCCCAGTGAATGGTCACTCTCTGCCTTGCCACTCTGCCCCTGGAGCCTGCCGAGTATGGACTGAAACCTCCAGAAACTGTGAGCTAAACAAACCTTTCCTTCCTTCATTTTGGGTGTCAGATATTTGTCCCAGCCACGAGAAAAAAGTAAATAAGACATAAACTTAAGCTGGCTCTCACCAGATATCTGGACATGCTGAGTAGCAAGATAACAGAACTGATGCCAACACTTGGATAGGACAAGAAGCTGACACAGAGTCCTGAGGTCACCTGGACACCTGCTTTTGACTGCCTCACATGGATTCAGCTTCCTTCACATGACAGGACAGCAGAAGGGAGATGTTAAGTGATCAAATTGATTGTGGCTTTGAAAGAGAAGCTACACTGCCATGGCAACGCTTCTTCAGAATCTCATGAGCAAGGTGAGGTTGATCCAAGAGGCTGTCGGTCCTTGTGTCACAATGCGGACCCTTCAGGAAGGTATTGTGTGTCGCTCCCCTGTGCAGTTTGAAAAGAGATGTTGACAGTACACCACAGATGCCACGTTCAACTCCCAAAGTCTTCTCACCTGTGATGTTAACATGACAAAGCTTTTGAGTTAAGATGCTCATTTTCTCCTTGAAATCTTCCCACCAGGGACAAATTCTGATTTAAGGCATCTCTAATATAGAGACCAGAACACAGTGCTGGGGGGAGGGGTCCATTTTATTTTCCAAACTAAATTTATGTAAGTCACTTAGCACACTCCCTAGCATGAGCTAAATGATCCACACACAATCACTTTTGCACTATTATTATTATCTTTAATGGAGTTTCCAGGGCTCTTATCTATGAATCTAAGGCTTGAAGGCAGATAGTCCTTTGGATTGGGTTTCTGGCATAAAGGTGAGTGGGGATTTCCTGTGTCCATTCTGAGGAAATTACCAGGAAAGCTGTGAGCTGTTTTGCACAAATGGTGCTATTACAAATGCAGGTGAAATGAGTTGCTCATCAGAGTTAATGGGCATGCAGATGGCTCAGGCATGCAAGCAAGGCAGGTGCTAACCAAGATTCATTTCTGAAAAACTAGACCTTCCCATAGGGCATCAGGTAGTGCTCTAAGCTGGTGAACGTGAATGAACAGAGCCCAGACTCTGACTCTAGGTTCACTTGGCAGCAGAGCAGGGAGCAGAGTCAACACTCAAGAGGGAGGTGGGTTGCTCTCCTAGGAGACCAGCAGACAGCTTCCCAAAGGATGTAGGCCAGCATGGAGGGAAACACTCCTAGAATCTGTTTCTTTATTGTAACTTGAGAATACTATACGCAGCTGCCCATAAGGCAGAATAGATTCTAACAGGCCTGGGTTGACTTCTGCTCTGCCATCAAGATTCTGAGGAAATAGTAATGGCAACAATAGAAACTAACATTTGAGAAAAAGCAAAGAAAAAGAAAAAACAAATGCAAAAAAAAAAAAAAACGCTATAAAAAAAGGAACAAAGCAAAAGCTATTTTTACAAAGAAGGTATATGTGGAACATCTGACTGGTGCGTGGCATGGATAATACGTTCATTACAGGGTAGCCCACTCATACGATCCCAGGGCATTTGTTAAGCTAAAACGAGACATGACAGGTGAGAAAGACTTGTGAAACTAGACCTCTAGATTATTAATCCAGGCAGAAGGCTATCTCCTATTAAGGCAGGGAAATGAGTCTGGTGTGTTTCTCTTTTGCAGTATTAGAGATAAAACCCATGATGTGAGGCAAGATCTCTACCTTTGAGCTATACTCTCTGCTCCCCTCCCACTTGTCATTTCCATGAGTGGTGTGGGAAGGAAAGGTGCATGATGGGAAAAGAGAGGTATGTGAATTGAATGGTCAGTCCATTGGAGGTGTGTCTTTAATCAGTTATGTCATCAGACATGTAAATTTCAGAAAAGCACAAGAGACAACATGATCATAATTTTGAACTTAGGTGTTTACATTTAGTAATGCAACAATCACATAACTATAAGAAAATAATGTTAATATAAAACTTTTACAAAGAATATAAATAAAAATAAAAATAATACCCATGTATCCCACACCTAGGTTTAGCAGATGCCAACATTGTAGATTTCGCTTTGAACCTTCATTGTTTGGTGCTTTCTTTTCTTTTCTGTGGTACTTGGGATTGAACCCAGGACCTTGGCACTGAGCGACCTCCTCAGTGCCCCACTTTGATTCTTTTTATTTTGAGACAATGTGTCAAATCTGACAGCTATGGTGACACTTGACACTCATCTTGAATATGTGCTCACTTCTCTGGCTGTTTGTATATCTGTACTATAGGCGTGATCCCTTAAACAAAATATCCCATTGTTCTGAGTTTTCCTTGGATTTTCCATAAATGATGCCATCCTGTAACGTTTTATGCTTCACGTATGTCACTCAATGTGCTTTCAAGGTGGATCCTTATCAGCATAGATATGGTCAGTTCAGTTTTACTGCTTTACTGTCTCCCCTTCCCTCCCGGGTTTAGACTTGGGTCTAACAGTCTGCTTCTAGATGTTTCCCCAGAAGAACCTCCTAGTATGTTTGGAAGGTGATATGCATGAAGAAGCCCTCTGAAGAACAAATCATAATTGTGAAAGTGAGTGTTGAGAACTCATCCTACCCACCCATTACCATGCGCAAACCTCCCTGATAGAGTGGCGTCACAACATTATAGTCATTTGTTCTCCTACAAATCTTTAATTTGGCAGAGATTGGCAGGAACTGCTCCCTCTGTTCCCTGTGGCAGCAGCTGGAGTGGTTGAAAGGCTGAAAGTTCAGTTGCTCTTGAGGATTGGTCCTCAGGCACCCACTGGCCACAGCACCCACATGTGGCTTCTCTGTGTGGCTGCTTGGCCTCCTCACAGCGTGGCAGCTGAGTCCCAGAAGGACGCGTCCCAAGATAGCAACGCACACAGGCATGGAACTTTTACAAGCCAGCCTCGAAGTCCTGAATCATCACTTCTGCTTTGAGCAACTGGTTAAAGTGGTCACAGAGGGGAACCTGGGTTCAAGGAGGATTACCATGGTTACATTTGAATAGCATGTGAAATGAAATGTATTGTGGTGGCCACTCTGGGAAAATATCTGCCATGCCACAAAAATGCCTATGATACTATTTGTAATCCTGGGAGAAATTACTGGAACTCCAATAAATTAATTCCAAGCTACTTCCAGTACAACCCACTATAGGAGTCCCCTCCTGGGTCTTGTCTTGGCCCAAGAAGTCTATATGTATCATCCCAGCATTATGTTATTGGATTCCCACCAAATTAATTCCAATCTACCACTCCCAGTGCAACCTGTGGCAAAAACAAAGACACTAAGGCATATACATATAATTATTGGAGACTCCAGGGGCCCTAAGTCCAGCCACAAAGATGGCTTTCTGGAACAGAGACTGACCCAGGTTTTATTCAGCTGAGAAGGAGGAGCGTCTTGAGGAAGAGAATCATGGGAAGTAGGTGATTACTGTGAGCTGGGCTAGGTGGGTGCCACATTTACCTCTGTCACATGCAGAGAGAGTAATTTGCATTATGCTATTCAGATAGTATCTAATGTTTTGAGGGTCTGGTGCTTCAGCTCTGATGGGTAGTCTTTCAAGCCCCAGGAAGTTGCAGCCTGTATCTTGAGACTTGATCCCAGCTGACAGCATGGAGTACTGGTTCTTCATTCTGTCTTGACCTGGCTCATATTGGAGAGCAGCAGGTGTGGGTTATCAGGGAAACATGCCTGCCGTCTTCAAAAAGACCGGTATACATTGCTTAAAGCCAACTGAAAGGATAAAGAGAAGTCCTAGCCAGCTCTGTACATATCAATATAAAGAAATAGGGTCAGGCTCAGCCAAAATGAAGATACTCGCTCTTCGTTTGAGGAGAGCTGCTCAGGTGGTCCTCCACAACCTACAGGGAGAATAAAGACACTAAGGCATATCTGTAGTTGTGGGGAGCCAAGAGAGCCATACGTCCAGCTAGGACAATGGCCAACTGGAGCAAAGGCCTTGACCCAGAACCAAACCCGGGTTTATTCATTTGTGAAGAGGGCAATGGCTAGGAATGAGTGACTATGAGGGTTCTGGGTAGCTCATGAGTGCAGTGAGCTGGGCTTAGTAGGAGGCCTGACAGCCTCTGCAATATGCAAAGAGAGAGAGAGAGAGAGAGAGAGAGAGAGAGAGAGAGAGAGGAGATGCAGAAAGTATAATAGGGAGATAGCTCAGTGGCATAAGCACTGGCCTGGCAAGCACAAGGTCCTGGTTTTGATCCCTGGTACTGATATCAGGGAATGAAATTCCCAACCTGAAAGGTACCTGGGATGAGTTCATGTTCTCTAAAACTGAAGAATGAAATTTGGGAACAAATGGAGGTTAAAAGCAGACTATTTACTGGGGGAAATAGACAGCTTCTGTCTGAGAGAAGGGGAGATGGGGGACCTGAGTGGGTTACCCAGGAAGATGTCTCTTCCAGGCATTTTTATAGAGCAAAACCATGTGATGAGGTGTGTCAAAGGTGGAGAACATGGGAAAAACTTGCTTAGGTGGGCATGAGGTGGGACAAAACTATGGTCAACCAGTAAGGTTACAAGCACCATTGCTCAGGTCAAATCAATTAAATCCAGGACTAAATGGGGAAGCAAGTCACATAGCAAGCAGGCATGAATATAGAACAAGAGTCCATCTGGTAGCCAGCAGCAGTTAGATTAGTGATTCTTCCTGGCTTCTTCAAGGTGATGATCAGTCCAGGATGCTTATCTTTAGGGAGGCGAGCATCTGCTTGAGCTTTGGTCTTTACATCTGGCCCACAGCAGGAGCAGCCATCTCTCTTACAGTTGCAATGTATCTTCTCTCCTGTGCTGGCCTGGCCCTGTCTGACTGCCTATAATACTTCTATGTAACTCTAACTCAACTGCCTACAATTGTATAAAACAAAACAAAACAAAACAAAACAAAACAAAACAAAACAAAACAAAAACAAGAAGGAAAGAAAGAAAAAAACAAAAGAAAGAAATCTGCATATCACAGATTGGGGAAATATCTAATGTTCTGGCGTCCAAGCTTCAGGACTTTTTGTTGTTGTTGTTTTGTCTTTTTGAGACAGTCACTGTGCTATTCAGGCTGGCTGTGAGCTCTCTTTGTAGCCCAGGCTGTTCTTGAATACACAGCAATCCTCCTGCCTCAGCCTCCCAAGTGCTGGGATCACACATGTGTACCCCTACTCTCAGCTTCAGCTTTGATCTATAATTTCCATGTCCCGAGAAGTCACAGTCTCTTTGCTGGAGGCTCACTTTCAGTGGACAGCATGATGCCTCTCAGCCCATCTCACACATACTCCTTGGGAGTTTCAGGTATGGCATTGCTTCATCATCATCACCATCATTTGCAGTACTTGGGATCAAACTTAGGACCTTGTGCTTGCCAGGCAGGCGCTTACCCTGGCTAGACCCATTTGCATTGCCTAAAGCCAACTGAGGGAACAAAGAGAAAATTTAGCCAGCTCTGCACACATCAGTACATGGAAATAGGGCCAGGTTTAGCCAAAAGGAAGACAACTGCTCTTCATTCCGGGAGGGTTATCCAGGTTATCCAGGTGGTCCTCCACAATACACACAAATACACAAAACTTTTGTTTCCTCTTTTGTTGTTTGGAGAGCTGCAAAGTATGCATATCTTAAGATATTTAAACATAATCCCATGCAGAATAAAAAGAATTAAGTGTGAGGGAGGGGGTCACAGGGACTCTGCATTGCTCTGTGTACACAGAGGGAGGCTATTTCTTCCTCGCTGGAAAGCACCTTCCCCTCATGGAGAAGCACAACAAAGTATCTTTCTTTTTTTTTTTTTTTTTGCTCTTCAACAGTGTGGATAAAATCTGGTTCTAAGATCCCAGACCTATGAAAGAACAATTGCACAACTGTATTTCCTGGAGGCCACATTTTTGCTTTTTTCTGGGCTCCAGAAAACCAGAGGAGGCTCAAGATGTCTCCAGCAGCAGCACAGTGGTTGAGGTGACACCTAGAGCCCAGCAGGATTTGAAGGCTGGCTCTATCACTAGCTTCCTGTGTGACCTCTGGCCAGATACTTAACCCCTTTGTGCTTTAGTTTCCTTGGGTGGACAATGAGGTTAATAATCCTGCTTGAAGTGCTTTGTAAACAATAAATGTTAATCATGAATGTTGCTTACATTTGTCAAGTGCTTTAGGATCATGAGCTGTTAGTAGCATTCTCCAGAGAAAATGGATTTAGAAAGCTGGAAGTGTGGAAAGCCCACACTACCAAGCCCAGATGTAATCTTGCACACTACCTGTTCGGTTTGTTTAGTTGTCCCTCTAAAGCCTCAAGCAGTCATGAGGTAGATTTCTAGAGTTTGTGATTAACTCATGATCCACTGGGATTATGGGTATGAGCGCTGCTGGGATTATGGGTGTAAGTGCTGCTGAGATTATTAGAGTACTATACCCAGCCTGGGGCGGATAGCCTGAATAAAAGTTAAGGAAGGCAGACTTGCTCTCTGCAGTCATTGTTGCTGTCCTCCCTTTGCTCTTGCTCTTTTGTTGTCTTCTGTTGGGGGGAATTGCTGCTCTCTGCCATGCACCCCTCTGCCTTGGAGCCAGCTGAGTATGGACTGAAACCTCCAGTAACTGTGAGCTAAACAAACCTTTCCTCCCTTTTTTTTTTTTTTTTTTTTTTTTTTTTGAGACAGGGTCTCACTGTGCAGTTCAGGCTGGCCTTAAGCTCACTTTGTAGCTCAGGCTGGTCTCGAACTCACCAACAATCCTCCTGCCTCAGCCTCCCTAGTGCTGGGATTACAGGCATGCGCCACCACGCCCAGCTCCTCCCTTTATTTTGAGTGGCAGCTATTTCTCATATCAGCAAGGAGAGGAGAGTAATAGACACTACCCAAGGAAGACTCCCAGGGCCCACCCAGCAAGGCAGATAATTAACGCTAGACTCTCCGTGAAAGATGTGTCTCCTTTCCTTTACCTGTCAAGACAGGAAGCCAGGACAGGATGTGGTCACACATGGATGGCAGGGACCCTTCTGAGGTGCTGTGTTGTGGAAAGAGAGCAGCTGGGAGTTCCTTTGGAGTGTGATAGCAGCAGGGAAGGGCAGGAAGATGCGACTTCTGCTCAGAGGGGGGGCTTCGGCTGGAATCTCCAGCTTTTGCTGGCCCTGCTCAATAACAAGCTGTGCCCTGTGGAGAAGGCTGGGGTGGAGGAGGAAGGGGAAACGGAGGCCGATTC
This sequence comes from Ctenomys sociabilis, assembly GCA_004027165.1. Classification (NCBI taxonomy): domain Eukaryota; kingdom Metazoa; phylum Chordata; class Mammalia; order Rodentia; family Ctenomyidae; genus Ctenomys; species Ctenomys sociabilis. The sequence goes on along the minus strand of PVKA01015640.1, from coordinate 4,003 downwards.
TCCTCGCAGGGGTGCACTGGGAGGCAGATTTGGATTTGCGCCTGTAAGGTTAAGAGTTTGGCACAGTGTCTGACCCAGTGCAAGGCCATTAAGTACGAGCTTAGCTTCTGTGGGCGTGCGGGGGGGGGGGGCACAAAATAAGAGGGATGTTACTGGATTATCCTCCCTCCTCCAGCCTCCCTGACAGCACAGGCTAAGCCCTAGAAACCCCCGGGTCTGGATGCTAGCAGAGACCTGTGAGGCGATTCCTGAGTCAGGCCTGGGCCCTGCATCCCACCTGGACGGAGCTGCCAGGGTGCTCGAAGGCAGGGCCTGGTGTGGCGGGCAGGTGCTGCCTCCTACCTATCATCTTTATTCGTACCCACCTGGGCATCCTCCTGGGGAGCTGCCCAAGCCCCAGTCCGGATTCACAAGTAAACCTGAGCCTGGGTTCCAGGAGGGGGCGACGTAGTGCCTAGGAAGACTCCAACCTGTTGGCGAGAGGAGCGGGAGTGGGGGATGGGGTGGGGGTGGGGGTAGCGCAGGGCTTGCGTGTTTGTGCAAGACCGGAGCTCTTGGACCGTCGAGGGGCGGAGACCCTGGCCCAGGCGTCCTCTGCGCCGCTCGCCCCTGGGACCGTGGAGAGGCATAGGCTGTTTGCTCCACTCTATACCTGGTGCCGCTAACAGCTCGGTTAAGGGAAGTGTCAGAAAAACAGAGGATGACACAGCGAGGTGGCCGGGCCACCTGGTTGTAGGTACGGCGCCCGCCAGAGGCTGCAGAGCTGCGGCGCTTTGATGTCTCGCGGCCACACGGTGGCGCTGCTACACCACCCTCTGGCCTAGGCCGCGGGGCGGGGACCAGAGCCGGGACCGGGCAGGAGGAGTCGAACCCGGATCCCCCTGCCACGCCCTGGGGCCAACCCGGAGCGCGAGGCAAAGTAGGGGCCACTCCACCGCCCCCTCCCACCTCCCGGGACTCGCCTGCTCACACTCACACGGCAAAGGCCTGTGCCCGGCCCATTAGAGGCGTTCAGGCAAAAGCAACTTCCTTTTACAACTAGGAAAAAAACAAAGCTCAAAAAGAGCTGGGAACCTTTGGGTTTAGCATCAGATAAGATGTGTCAGGCGACTTCCCTGAGCTTTAAAAGAAAGTGGGTGCAACTCAGAGGAAGGGAAGGAGCCGCAGGGATATTTATTCCCAGTGGGTGCTGGAAACTTTCCCAACTCCAACAGACTAGGACGTGAATGAAGCCTATTTCTCTACTGAAATCCTACCCTTCTTTCAGTGCTGTGTGTGATCTGAAATGATATCACTATTACGTAGCGAGTTCTTAGTCACAGTTGGAAGGCAAAGGAGAGCCGTAGGTCCCGGCCAGGGAAGGTGCCTAGACACTGCACTTCTCCTGGGCAGGGTGCAGAGAGGCTCAGGCTGTCTAGATTTATGTCTGAATGATTCCTAGATTACGAGGACTCCAGAGTGACATTCATCTCCCGGTGGTCAGATTGGTCGTCTCCAACATGTCTGCATTGGATAAGTTAACCTGCAGTAAGGACAATTCTGAGGCCAGGTCTGTTGCGTGTACAAATGTCTATTAACAAGTAGCACAAAGTAGTCCTCTGAGCTAACTTGCTTGTGCAAGCCCAGGGACCGGGGACCGGGGTTCGCTCCCCCGCACTACCAGGTGTGGTGGCTCACACCTGTGATTCTAGCACTCTGGAGGCTGAAAACAGGAGGATCACTTACAAGTAGGCACAAAATCTAGCTTCAACTTGCTTTTGGGAAGGAGACTGATCCTCTCTCTGTCCTCTTAGGAGAGCACCCACCATCACCATCCACTCTGCAATACAATTCCAGATAGACAGGAACCTCAATTCCTTGATTTCATCCACCCAGGGTGGAGATGTGACAGCAGTAGGTGACCCAGTTTATCCAACTCAGGGGACAACTTAAAACTTAGTCTAGGGGCTGGGGAGATAGCTTGGCAGTCTAAGTGCATGCCTGGCAAGTAAGCACATAAGGAGTCATGCAAGGACCTGGTTCGATCCCCAATACTACATCTCATGCTAGTCCCGGAACTCTGTGCATATGCTGGCCCCACATGGGAACAGACACAATCCTAGCTATAATCACAGCTCTGGGGAAGCTGAGACAGGAGGATCACTAGGACTCTGAACAGCATAGGGAGATCCTGTATCCAATAAATAAATATATAAGTTAAAAAAAAAAGAAGCCTTGTGCTATGATTTAAAAGATAAACTAAGCCCCTACATTTTCTCCTCATCACTTCCTACAAGTAAACAAGTGGAAGCCCCTGTCACTCAGGTCTGACCTTGCAAATAAAAGCAATGCCCAGGGGGGTAACTGAGCAGCAAGGTGGGTGGGCAGAACTTGGCTCCTCGGATCACAGAGGCATGGAGCGGGGCTACTATCACCACCTGCCATTACCAACACCCATTTCACTGATAAAAACTACCTTTGGCAGTTCTTAATTACCAAATTCCCCAGGAAAATCTTAGAAAACAGCTGTCTTAGTTACTTTCTTATTGTGAGGATAAAATACCAGATACCTACAAGTTAAAGTAGGAAAGAAAGTTTTATCAAGGTTCCAGGGCACAGCTGCCCGGTTCCTAGGCAAGGGGGTGTTGCAGCGAGGCATAGCAGAGGGGAAACAGTCCATAGCAGGATAGGCAGGAAGCAGAAGACTTCCTTCCTTTCCTTTATACATATACAGGCTGCAAGCTTCTTGGTTGGCACTACCCACACCCAAGGTGAGTCTTCTCTCTTTCATAAATCCATCACCTACAACCAGAATTACACTGAACCAGTCAGTGAACTAATCCGGCATCACATAGCATGGTCCAGTTACACCCAATAGCTTCATTTCTGAGTACACAGGGCGTTAGGGAGATGTCTAGACATAAGGCATCACAGCAGTTTTCACAGTGTGGGGTCCTCCCATACCTTGAGCATCATTTAAAGTCATTCTCCACAGACGAATAGCTTATAGCTATACTGACATATTTTGGAGTAAGTGTGGACAGTGTCTTACTGTGTGATTGTGAAAGCTTGGATGGATTTTCACCTCCTCCTTTATGCTTTTCTTTATTAAATAAATTTGGCTCAAGCCCCTTTCCATGTATGAAGCAAACCCCGCCTCCATCTCCAGTAACCCCCTACTGTACCTTCACCATCACAGACCCCCCCCAATTCTCACTTTTACTTCTCTAGCTCAAATTGAAGTTTCATACCTCAAGGCTGCTCCCACTCTGATACCCATCAACCCAAAGCCACTTTTGGTGAGGTTGGTGGGAAATGGAGAAAAGTAACAATGGAGTGTGATGCCTGCCGCTAATTATTTAGAAGTGTATCACTGGACATCGCGCTTTTCCAGGGTCCTTGAGCCACCCCACTTCACGATATCTCCCACTTAGGCGCAGTGTCTCCCCCTCAGCTGGGTTCCCTCCCCTCCTCGCTGGTTTCTGTCTCCCTCTGACTCTGCCTCCCTAACACTGCCCACCTGGGCCCTAATCCAGGAAGAAACCAGGTGCTTCCCCTTTCTGTGCTTTGCTCCAGTCCCTATCTTCTGGGGGCCATCTATGCTTATCAAGTTCTACGTAACACACACATAAACACGCAGCTACACAAACAAGCACATAGAATGGTTCCCCCTCCCCCACCCCGCTGCCTGCCCGGCTCACAGAATCACTTCTGTCTCCTCCCTAGCCATGTGCAAGTTGAACCCAGGATTCTTTCGCTGAGACCTCTCCAGCCAGCGCCTCTCAGCCTGTGCACATCACCATTGCCATGGTGACGGGGCCCTGGGGGACTCGCCCTTGCCCCCTCCATTTTCCAGCTAATCTACTGCTGGCCACAGCACCTCCCTGCCATTCATCCCCAGCCACTCTGCCTTCTCTGCAGGCCCAGCTGGGCTCTCCATGCATCTCTCTTGCACTTATGCTCTCCTTGCTGCTGCTGCTGCTGCTGGTGTGTGTGTGTGTGTGTGTGTGTGTGTGTGTGTGTG
>PVKA01015639.1:0-49618 GCA_004027165.1 Ctenomys sociabilis | reverse complement strand
GGCTGTCCGTGCTTACTGGAGTGAGCTGGTGTGTCTAGGCTGTCTAAAGTACAAAGGGTGAAGCCTTATTCAGGAAATGTAGGAGTTACGTTCATAGGGACATCTAAGAAAATGATTATATAAACTAAAAACATTTATAGAATTTTCTAGAAGCTGGGCAAAGGGCAATAGAAATGTACTAGGTATTGTGAGGCTCTGTCTGACTGTGGTCCTGCCGGCCACATTTATCCTTCTGTCTTCTGTTCCAGCAGGTTCTGGGCTTGGGGCTCTGGTCCTTCAATACCCAAGCAGGGCCATCTGCAAGAGTGGGTCCTCTGTGAAGATCGAATGTCACTGTGTGGACTTGCAAGCCACAGTGGTGTCTTGGTATCATCAGCTTCCTAAACAGAGCTTTGTACTGATGGCAACTTCGACCTCAGGTTCCACAGCCTCACATGAACAGGGATTTGCTCCCGACAAGTTTCCCATCATCCACCCAAACCTATCTTATTCAAGTCTAACTGTGACCAACGCCCGCCCTAGTGACAGCAGCTTCTACTTCTGTGGTGCTAGTGCCACAGAGCTTGGTAGAAACCAGAGAGCTGGGCAAGAACTTTTGAAGCAGCCTGCTCTGCGGAGGGAGGCAGGGAGGGGAAAACCACAGTTTCTCTGGTTGATAGGGTGGGACTATAGGAGGTGAAGAAGAGAGAAAAAGAAATTAATCTGAATGTGGAGTAAAAAGGTGATATCTTATGTGTAATGCAGAAAATTGAGAGTTGGTTTAGGCCCATACAGGAGCAAACTGACATGGAGAATACCCTGACAACTTGGATTTTTGCAGAGGGTCTGCTGCATACACGGTATTTTAGGGAAGGGTCTACAGGGTCTTCAGGATCTCACTACTAGATTGGACTCTCAGTGATCTGCCTGTTTGCAGATTCCCAAGAGCTGGGATTACAGGTGCATGCCACCACGCCCAGTCTCGGTTGCTGTCTCAGCGCACCCTGGGGGCAGGGCCTGAACAGTAGGCCCGGGGATTGAACCCTTGGTCCTTGCGTCTGGTTGCAGGCACTTTAATTCGCTGAGCTATTTGGCCGGCCCAAATGTTAGAACATTTTTTTGTGTGTGTGTGGCCAGCTCAGTTCACTCTGGGGGCGGGACTGGAGCAGTATGTAGTGCCAGGGATTGAACCATGGTCCCTGATCTTTGCATAAGCTTCCATAAGCAGGAGCTTTAGACTGCTAGCAATCTCTCCAGCACAAGGTGTGTGTGTGTGTGTGTGTGTGTGTGTGTGTGTGTGTGTGTGTGTGTGTGTGTATTCTGGATATGTCTACACATGATCATATGGGTTTAGTGTGAAGACATGTCTATAAATTGTAATGTCTCATCTATGGAAAGCTATCGCATCAAACCCACTTGATCACTATTCTGTCCTGTCTTATAGCCATGTCTGGCCAGGAAGATTTGGGAAATCATGTGACAGCCAAGCAGAGAGTCACTCCTGCTGCAGGCAAGTGGGAGCCTGGCTGAGGAAGGTGAGATAAGCACTGGGATACATAAGAGGCACCCTGTCCAGCCAGGAACAGGGCGCACTTAAGCACCCCTAGAGGAGGTGTTGAGAGCTGCCCTTAAGGAGTGTGAAGAGAAAGAAGTGGGAGGGCATGTGCCTTGTACACGTCAGACAACACAGTTGGTCTTCTGAACTAGGAAGTTCTCTCAAGTTAGAAGGTAAGTGCAGTAGGAATGTAGGTTCTCAGAAAATTCCTTTCCTCATAAAAGCAAAAATGAGGGCCAGTGAAATAGCTCATCAGATTAAAGTGACTGCAAGCAGATGTGGGGTGGGGTGGGAGTGGGTGGAGGGTCGAAAGGGCCTGCCATTCTTGGCCCAACCTCAGGGTGTGCTGAGAAAGCAACTGAGACTGGTCATGGTGGTGTGCACCTGTCATCCCAACACTTAGGAGGCTGTGAAGAGGAGAATCGCTATGAGTCTGATCTAGTAGTGAGGCCCTGAACAACTGGTAGACCCTTCCCTCCCTAAAAATACTGAAAAATAAAAAGAAAAACAAAACATGTTACTTTGATCATACAGCTGTGTGATCCAGCGAAGATGAGAAAAATAGAATTAATTTGACCTTATACAGTTATTAGGAGAGATGGGCACTTATTTCAACAAACTTGTGAAGAGACAGGATGAAAGAAAGCTGTAAATATCAATAGCATCATTGTCTGCCTGGCATGACAAGCATGAAAAGAGGACATGTCCCAAAAGTTGCTGGTATGATTTTGAATAAATAACACAAATTGACAAGCAATGCCTGTGGGCCATGAGCCACAAGTTAAGACCAATCCCGTCCTATGTGTACAAGAACAGAAAGGAGAGAAGTTGGAAATAGATGAGAAAGGATTAAAGTCCTGGGCAGAGGAGGACAAAGATGCATGGTGTTGAGATCTGGGGTGTCACGTTCTCTCGGCTTCTACTGTCCCCAGGAACGAACCCATCAAAGACACCCAGAGCAGACACTCTCCCAACAGGAGCCCTGGGTCTCCATGGATCCCCTTGTGATAGGGAGCCAACACCTAGGCTCCTAGCGTGAGGGTGGTGGGGTGCAGATGAGCCCCTGGCCGAAGTGGGACTCCGCAGAATCCAGAGGGGACTGCTCAAGCAAGTAACTGTAGCAGACTGAAATTTTAACAAGTTATTTGAGCAGATGACCATCCATAATTTATGCAGGACCAAAATGTTTTGGGCTCCAAAATGCTTAGCAGGGGAAAATTTTTAGGAGATGTTCTTAGAACAGAAGAAAGAAAGTATTTGACAGGTTAAAGGGAGGATAATTTAGTTCAATTGGCAGGCTCTGATCTACTAAGCTTAAGTTTTGTTTGCCTAGGCTTTGACCGTCTATACTGCTCTGGGCTTGGTTTGCTTATATAAGAAGTTAGGGTGTGGGAACCCCTTATGTCTAATGTTCCCTTGTTTAATTATTGTTATTAAGCTAACTCAGAAGTAGACACGGAGCCGCACTATGTCTCCATGGTCACTGAGCCCCTTTACTACTTCTGATTATATCATCTAGATTCAGCAACTGTGTTCATCATCACTGGAATTGAGAACTCCTTACTCTGCTGGAAATTTTAGCCTAGAGAAGCTTGGAAGATACTTTTCTGCGATTGCCTCCTTCAGCAATCACATCAAAAAGATCAGATTGTCATCTTCATAAAAGGTGTTTTGCTGGCTCTTAGAAAAGGATTTCTCCAAAGTTTGTCTGCTCCATTTACCATCCTCTGTAGTCTGACAGAACTTTCTAGCTCAGCTGAAAAACCATGTGCCAAAACAACAGCGACAACAGAAAAACATACGCCTAAAGCCTTCCTCACTGGTTTCCTCTGCCTCTTTCTCCTTGACAGCTTCATCAAGAGTGACTCCTAACATCTCTATGGCTCTGTGGAGGTGCTAGATGCAAGCAGAGATGATGGGGACAGCAATAACTGTAATCCAGCCTAGACTTGGGCTCTTTTCTCACTGGACCTGGACCATAGAAATGAAGTCCTAAAAGATTTCTGCTGTGTGGACAATAAAAATGAGTGAACTCCTTTAAAGTTTAGAACATTTTTCCATACTCTGATTCTGTTTTACTTTAGGGTCTATATTGTACTTAAAAAAAGTTTGTTTCTGAAGTAGATGCCCCCCTCCCTCCTATCCATGCTTTTTCCCTCCATCCCTTCCTCCCTCCATCCTTTCCTCCCTCCCTCTCCCCCTCATGGTACCATGATCCTAACCAATGGGCTTTCCAGGCAGACAACTGCAGGGGCTCTGAGGGAGTCAAGGTTCTCCTTTCAGTCCTCCATTACCTTGCACACCCCCAGTTTGGATCCCCATTTCTGACTTAGTACCCTACCTTGTAAATAAGAAAATTGCTGATATGGGTCAACTGACAATCAAATTGAATACTTCTCAAAAACAGTTCTGGGGCTGGTTTCCAGGACTCTCAACCCAATCACGACAGTACATAGGCCCCTGGGTAGCTGAGGGAGAAGGCTTGATTCTAGGCTTCCTGATGTCACACTGTTGCTGCCATTTTTCCAAGGCAGCATGTGGAGAGCAATTGGACTACTTCTGAGCCCCTGGGAGTCAGGCTCAATGAACATTTGAGCCTCCTTTATCTGTAATCTATTCTCAGGCACCATTTGAGCAGTCAGCTCGGATTCCATTGTTTTATCTAACATAAATGGACCGTGGCTGATTTCCTGCAGGGGACTCTGAGTCAAACGGGCCCTGGGGAGTCCAAAGCCCTGACATCCTGTATTTAATGTTTCTACTCATTTAGGAAAAGTTCTGGGGAAACCATTAAGTATTGCCCCTGCATGCTTCCCACAAGATAAGCTGGACTTAATTAAGTGGGAGCAGAGACAAGGAAAGGAAAGCACTTCACGTGGAGGGGAATGCCAGCCAGGAGAGGGACCTACAAGCTTAGGGAACAGAAGAGAGCAGTGATCCGGGAACAGAGTGGGGTGGGGTGAGGACAGGGTGTAGGTGAGAGACAGAAGGAAGACAGCAAACCACCTACGGCCTCAGAAGCCTCGGAAATTATATAGAATTTCAGAGTGAGTTGAATAAAGCTGTTGGTGGTTTTTAGCATTTGACCTGTGAGGGGTGTGTGCGTGTGTGTGTGTGTGTGTGTGTGTGTGTGTGTGTGTGTGTGTGTGTTTTGAGCACCCTAGCTATCATGGATACTGTAGGGGAGGTAAAATTGTAACTACCACGTAAATCCTTCTACAGTTTTTCAGTTGAGCTGAGGCTTCAACTGATGTAAGCAGACAAAATAAAGAAGAGTGAACAAATTTATTTCATACAAAATTTATATGCCATGGGAGACCTGCAGAGATACGAAAACCCAAATATGCGGCTAGAGTTGAACACTTACATGGTGAATTAACAAGGTATGTGGGCTGAACTAGGACAGCCACCTGAAGGGAGAAACAATGGGGAGGAGGAGGAGGAAGAGGAGGAGGAGGAAGAAGAGGAGGAGGATTAGTCTAACAAGGTTGTTCTGCACACTTTTCCCTTGACTTCAGCTTTTAGTACTTACTGAGAAGAAAGAAACTTTCCTTTAGGTGTGGGGAAGATGTCTTTCATAGGCAGTTTTATTTTTCACTTATAGGAAGCAAAGGAAGAGGGTTGGAGGGCCTTCTCACACCTCCTCCCTCTTTTCAAGTGCCCTGTCCTCAAAATAATCTTTATGCGGAAGCAGCATGCGTTTGGGCAGTGCATCTCCCATCCCCCTCTTCCAGCAGGGTGGAGAAAACTGACACAAAGAAAACAAAGAAGCACACTCGGGAGGTGGTTCCTGTGGTTACAGTACTGACAGCAATGGGTAGGAGGAGTAAATCCAAAGACTTGAGAACCACTTAGATGTGATTGTGAGTAGACAGGCTCTGAAGCTGATTACTACAGCCACGCGGATCAGGAAAAAGGTAGTGACTTCCTTGGAGATTAGGGAGGCCTCAGCGTGAGAAGACCAGTAGCAAATACGTAGAAAGGTAGTGGGTTGCAAGCTCAGGGCACAGAAGATGGATCAGGAAGAGAGGAAAGGACCGGGGACATTCGGTGTATTTGGAATAACGTCAGTGCATATAATCCTTTGTTGGCAGAATATACAAGGGAAAGAGCAGAAAGACCTTGGGACAGAGTTTGAGATAAATGTACATTTCGCATCATGGCTAGAAAAGATAGATAAGGCAGTGCTTACTGATAAACCACCCACTGACATTAGATTAGTGACAGTTACTACCAGTTCTGTGAGACAGGGCCATGTGAGCACCCCAGCTGGATTCCTAATTTCACTCTGGCTCTTCAACTCCCTGGACATTGCACCAAGATGTACAGTAGGAGAGTCTCCACTCACCTGGCTGTTCAATGCTGCGGGATCAGTGGGGATCTGATGCATTTCCCTGTGACCAGCAGGGGACTATGTGGGTCTTCTGTAAAATACAGGTGACACTTGAAGGCCAAGTGGATCTGCACCTGGAGAGCAGAGCAGCCAGATGCTTGGGTTAGTTCGGATGGGGTGTTCAGGCACTTGTTGGAAGAATGAGTTACAGATACCCTGAGAGCGCAGCGGGTATGAGAAGCAGCAGGACTTGCCTTACAGTTTGTAATCCTCCTAATAGTTGCCGCATCTCGGCACCCAGAGCCATTCAGTTCATATGAAGCTGACTGCAATAAATAAATAATATCATCATCTGCATCGTAATGTTGTTGCCACTGGAGCAGGAGGAAGAAAGCAGAAGAGGTGATTATGGGAGAGGAGAGGAAAGGAGAGGACAGGAGAGGACAGGAGAGGAGAGGAGAGGAGAGGACAGGAGAGGAGAGGAGAAGACAGGAGAGGACAAGAGAGGAGAGGACAGGAGAGGAGCAGAGTGGTAAGCTGAAGGGAAGGAGGATGGAGAGGGAAGGAGAGAAAAAGTGGGGAGGAGAAGGGAGGGGAAGAAAAAGGAAGGGAGGGGGAGGAGAAGGGAAGGGAGGGAGGGAAAGAAATAATCATCAGTGACAAGTTTATTTAGAAAGACCTAAAATAACTGAAAGAAGCATTACATTTCTACAAGCCAAATTCATTTTTCATTCAATACAAATACAAAAGATCGGTTTCATTCCTACTTGCTGGCAATACACAACCAAAATATGTGCAAACATTTTTAAATTTTTCTGCACTAGGGGTCAAAGCTAGTGCCTTCCTGCTGAGCTATATTCCTAGCTCCTTTTTCATTTTTATTTCAAGCCCCCCCAAAAAAGAATGCCACATTCCACTAGATAAAAAAATGTTTAAAACACCACAAAGAATAAGCCACAAGTTGGAAAGATACTAGCAACAAGTTGAGCTGCCAAATGTTGAATGCCCAGAATATGGGCATGGGTAACAAATACTAGGTAATCAGCCAAGAGACACGTGGGCAATGGCCAGTTTACAGAACACACGGTTGGCTTATAGGTATAAAGATGCTCAACCTCCTCTGCAATGAGGAGTGCAAGCTGAACCTACATTATGTCGAGAAAATTAATTTTGACTGAATAGATAGGCACAGTGAGCAGGACATGAAATTCTGGCTGCAGCTCTCACATCTGGAGCAGGGGCTGTGGACGGGGTCACTTATTTGGGTCCACCGATTTGGAAAGCACTGTGTCACGTTATGTAGAGCTGACACTTGGAGTAAGTCTCAGTCTTTATATTCCTGAGGGCTTTCTCCTTGGTTCACGCAGGTGTACTCAAGAGTACAGCACCGTCGGTGATAGCGCTGAGGCTTGTGGGGAGTGACATGGGTATCAATTCCAGAACAGAGACTAAATTCTAGCAAGTGGATAAATGGAAAGCTAATTAGTAGCGAAAATACACTGGCTAAGGGTGTATGGGTTGACCTGAATTGTGATGGAAAAATTACCAACTTGGAAAACACGAACAAAAGGATTCTCCTCGAAGGTAAATTTAAAAGACATGGAGTGTTAAATAATATGTAACTTATAGACTCTTTTGTAAATTTAATTTTTATTTTTTTTAAAGAATAAAAATGGTCAAAGGATCATTAGAAGTGATACAGAATCTCACTACACGAAACGATAGGGATTCTACCCCAGCTGTCATTTCACATATTGCTGTCTTCAAATTAGTTGTTCAGATAACCAGGCATAAGCACGCAAATTTGGCTGAAAAAATTAGAAAGAAGAAAAATTAAGCATCTGCTGTTCCGATCAGTGCATCAGTAGAAATCAGAAGCACAGTTATCTTCTGTAAATGCTAGAAAATAACAAAGAAAAAGCTAACGTCCTGTGAGATTAGAGGCTAGGGTTCTGGCTACCCTGGTGTGAGGCAGAAGAACTGCGTGGTCTGAGGGAATGACCCAGGCTGAAAAGTTCTCAGCCGTAATCCATGCCCTAGACTGTTGGATTGGGACAAGGAAATTAACTCCATAATTTCTCTCTGTGCACTGCATATTTGTCGTAGGTGTTTTCTGTACGATGCAACTTCTAATTCTAGAAGTGGACGGTGGACTGTGTGGACTGCTGCAAGAGCTTATTTGCTGTGCTTTAAATTGAGTGAATCATTAGTGGAGATAAAGGGAAGAGGAGAGGAGGAAAACTGACAAGTTTAAAAGCAAATGAATGAGCTATGTGTGATTTTATTGCAAGGCATAGGAAGAGTCATAAAAGAAGAAAGCAATAGCAGGCTGGATCTCACACTGCTTGCTTCCACCAGCTAAGACAAAGCCTGCCCCCCGCCCCACTATGTAAATGTTTTTACCCCAAGAGCAGAGCCATTGTGAAGTGGTTGGGAAGTGATCCTGTTACTGGGGGTTGCTGGGGGACAGGTGCCACATGCCACCACGTTGGTCCTGACCCAGACACGTGCTTTTTAGGCAGTGAGGGAGGCCCCTGCTCCCAACTGCTTATGCTCCAGTTTCAGCACTTTCTCCTGCTCCTGCAGCACCAGCCTCCCTGCTGGGATTTCTCTCCAGCTTCTGTCTCCTTTGTGCATAGGCTCCATGGGTACCAAAATTCCACACACTCCTAGACATCCAACCCAAGGGAGGGAGCAAAAAGCAGAGATTTATTGTGTCCCTGAAAAAGGGGCATAGGTTTGTTCCGTGGTATCATAAGAGGTTGGAAGAAAAGCTCAAGCTCCTGGGTTGCTCTCTGATTTTCATTCCAACGTCCCCAGAACGCAGCCTGCAGCCAGGAAGTCAGGTCCTCTGAGCTTGCAGACTCTGGCCTGTACTTTTGTGCTGGCAGCTGTGCCCCAGAGCAGGGTGTGAGTTCCTCTGAGAACATGGACAGCAACCCGCTGGAGAAATAGGTGATACATTAGCTGGCTGAGAACAAGCAGAAATCCAGCACGGAAGCGACAAAGCCAGGGGAGAATCTTATAAATGAAAGCTGTTGAGGAGCGAAATGGGGGCCTAAAATCCAAATGGGGACAGAAACCAGGAGAGGAAAAGCAAGGTGGGAAGGGGGCTTGGATTCCCAGGGTGTTGTCAGGAGTCAAGATTTACCAGGGTGAGGCTAGGGAGAGAACTTGGCAGTGGAAACGCCTGCCTACCGAGTAGGAGGTCCAGAGCTTGACCTCCTTGTACATGCCGTGCTGGCTGTGGAACTCTGAATGAGCCTGCCACTGAAACTGGGCATGGTGGTATACTCCTATAATCTCAGGGCTGTGGAGGCTGAGACAGGAGGGTCACTATGAGTCTGAGCTACATGGTGAAACCCTGTACCAAATAAATATAGTATTTTTTAAAAAAGATTTTCCAGGACTCGCTCTGTGTCTGTCTCTCTCTCTTTCTCTCTCCTTCCCTCCCTCCCTCCCTCCCTCCCCTAAAGCTTTGTTCCTGACTGAATATGACAAGCACATCTACAGTGACTTTCACATGGACCCTGATCCTCTAGTTCCTCATACTTCATTAGACAGGAGTCTGAGCCCCTGAGGGTTACCCGAATGCTTTCCACAGCTCTGCTTGCTACGGAAACCCCCAGAAATTCTCAGCCACTTCTGTCCTCTGGACACTAAATCATGTAATTTTTAAAAGCAACTTCCTCAAAATAGAAACACACCCAATAACGTTCAGCCCATTTTGAAGATACACGTCAATCCATTTTGACAAGTTTTCTACTAGTGCCAAAACCGTGACAATCAACATGAAAAGGTGGTAGAAAAAAAGCCATTTTATTAAATGTTGATCTTTGAGCACATTCTGTTAAATTCTGTTTCATGCTGACGCTGGACCAATAACCCCTGGATAGGGAGCTTTGGTCTTTTCTTAATTTGTATTTTCATTCAGTGTAGATGTCAAAGCCTAACTATTTGAACAGATGTCCAACTATGAAGCAGCAATGTGTTCATACCCTTACGGGAACATTGAGAAATACTATTTTTGAGTAGCACTGTATAAACAATGCTAAGGAATATGACTCGCGCTTGATTTAAATAGTGATTGGGTTTTATAACACACAGCTTTTTGACCCGTGTCCAGTTGCGCGTTCTCACTGTTCATGGGGCTGCTCTGCGGTGCGTGCTGGCATCTACTCTGCGTATTTTGCTGATTTAGATCAAGCAGCCTGGTTTCTTATTAAAAGTGCAACCAGCTTAGCCTCTCCATCAAGATTTCTCCATAGATTTGGGGGTACAAAGTGAGGCTTATGTCCCAATATGATGGCAGGTAAGAGTAAAATTTTAAAGAAAGGTTTGAGCAGTACAAAAAGTGACAACAATAATTGCATATCAACAATAATTGAATCCCACCGCTTACTCTGTCCAAACCTAGAGGTCCATTCAGGGAGTCCATTAATTAAAATAGAAAACACATCTTCATTTTTGTACCAATCTCCACTGATTCGTAGCATTTCCTGCCATGATAAACGTAATGAAGAGGCTATAAGAGTTTTATTAAGACTGTGAAAAAGCCAATAATAATAGTAATATTATATGTACATATATCGTAGACATGTGTGTATACTGATATGACATTCAGTTAAATTCCATCACAGTATGTAGAGTTTGCTCTCTCACTGCTTGGGAATCATAGCAGTTTTCAGACTTACCACAATCTATCCAGTTTACTCTAAAATATATTAATACATCATATATTTTAAATAGTATTTTGATATGCACAATTCAGAATCATTGGTTTCCTTGGTAGGGCTATGCATCCTCATTTAGACTTCTAAAATATTTCTGTGGAAAGGACTCCGGGAGAGAGCAGACAGACAAAAGGTCTATGACAAAAAGAGAAGAGCTCTGTCAACGGAATGAGAGCTCCTTCTTCGCCGGTGTGGTTGAGAAAAGGCTCAAGCGACCGCTCCACGAGCGCAAGAGCTCTGCCTGGCATTCAGTATGCCTGCCTGCTTCTGGTAAATTCCTCCCCTCCCACCCCTCGGGCTTCTCTCCTCTTTCTCCGCTTCTGCTTTCTTTCCAGCAGAGGGCAGCAAAGTTCCTGACCTACCAATTCCAACCGGAAGTAACATCAGTATCTCTTATGACTGAGGGCCTCAGAGAGGGCGTAAAACATCTTTGTCTAGAAAAATAAAAGCTTATTGCTGTCTTCGAGGTAGTTATCGATAGTACAAGATGCAGGCATGATATCTAAACTAAACGCTATTAGTTCAAAACTTTCTTCTCATTGAACTAAGAGAAAGTAGCTGTATATCTATGCTGTTTTGTATATACAGATATATACCCTTTATTTCTCCCTCTTTTCTAATGGCTGTTGCTAAGGATTCCAAGACTATATTGAATAGGAGGGGTGATAGAGGACATCCTTGTCACAACAATGTGCAATGTATTAATTATTGTAATTGTCCTACTAACCTGTTTGGAAAATGTCTCATTGCTATTTCTTTCTCAATAAAATTAATATGAAAAAGATAAAAGCTTTCAGAAATGTTGGTCAGTGCTTTCATTTTCCTCGATGTAACACTCTGGAGAAGTACGTGTGCCGTGCCTCGCATTTATTCATGCTTGCATGAATCTTAACAATGGTGGGGAAAACTTTAGTTATCAGGTGCACTCTTAGGCCAATAAATTCTGATATATTCCATGTTGTATTCACTTCCCTATATCATTGTACATTACAATATCAGATCCAGAAAACAATAAGAGCAAACAAAAGCTGGAGTTTATTATGTGTTAAGATTTGTTCTACATTCATTTCCATTATTTTGAAACAGGCACTCACTCTCTTCATTTTACAAATGAGAAAAATCACATTAGTGAGAACTTGATTTTCCCAGGCTTACACAGGTTCTAAGCGGCAGAGCTAGGACCGAATCCAGGCCACTGCTCCCCAATCCCTTGCACTAATCCCCTGAGATCCGCTGAGCACCCTTTGCTGTTGCTACAATCACAGGACTCCCCCTGGCCACCTCTACTCTATAAACTACTTACATTAAATACAGACAATGAAGCCGGGCGTGGTGGCGCATGCCTGTAATCCCAGCACTCGGGAGGCTGAGGCAGGAGAATTGTTGTGAGTTCGAGACCAGCCTGAGCTACAAAGTGAGCTTAAAGCCAGCCTGAACTGCATAGCGAGACCCTGTCTCAAAAAGACAAAAAAAATAAATAAATAAATAAATAAATACAGACAATGGAGAAATTGGCTTTCTAAAAACAAATGCTTGAACGCTTCCTGTGTTTGAGGCTCCTTCCTCTTCACAGAACCAGAGTGGTCAATAGCAGCTGCAAGCTGTAGATTTATTTATCTGGATCTCATTACAGCTGGGCACAGGGAGTCTGAATATGACTGTGCTCAGGAAATGGGGGCTTTTTTCCCTCCTTCATGGGCGCTTGTCCATGTAAAAGGGACCTGAACTGCTCCCACAGGCAGAAGAGAAAGAATGGGATCTCTCTAAGCCTTAGGCAAACCATCAGCGAGGCCATCTACAGCATTCATCATTTTGAGCAGGGATAGGATGATGTAGAGCTCAGACCCTCCACCTGGCTGGTTCACATCCAGGGTTAGGAGAAGCTTCAGAGAGATCTTGTCCCTTAAATGGGCAGCTAGGTCCTCTGCCTTGTGAGCCTTTATGAATTCCTCTTCCAGGGCTGGCAGACCTCTGCTCCAGATCCTTCCTGTCTCAGTAGCATCAGGGTTCCTTCTGAGCAGGGTTCCTTCCACCGCCCCTGTCTCTTTATCCCACAGGAGCTAGGGAGGCCGCATCAGCCTTTCATGCTCGTTGGGGCTGGATGGGATGTGACCCTGGAGTGTAAACAGAAATTGAGATACAATGCATTTACTGGTACTGACAGGACCCCAGATGAAGTCTGAGACAGATTTATTATTCAGTGATTGAGAAGAATGTTCAAAGGAGGAGACATAACTGAGGGCCACAGTGTCTCTCAAGAAGAGAAGGACTGTGTTCCCCTCACTATGAAGGCAGTTTACACCAACCAAACAGCTCTGTAGCTCTGTTCCAGTGACGCACCACATTGAAAGGAATCCAGCATCCCTCTGTGCATAAACCTGCTCAGTATGGCATCGCTAACTCATTTTATCATTTTATAGCCCTAGGAATTGAAGCCTGAACCTTTGCACTGAAGTATATCCCCAGATCTTTAAAGAATGGTTTAATTTCTCTGGAGATAAGATCTCACTTAGCTGCTAAGTTGCCCAGGCTGGGCATGAACTTTAATTTCTGTGCCTCAGCCTCTTCAAGTCATGGCATTATAGGTGTGTGTCTCATTACCTGGCTTCTACTGTAAATTTTAAAAAGTTTTATTCCACTAATTATTAGCACTGATAAGAACAGTGTTAGAGGATTTTTTTTTCTCCTTGTTCCTCAAGGGTTATTAATGATTCCTTCCAGGTGTATCGGTTTTTCTTGATATTTTACTGACTTGCCCCTTTCCAAATACCAAGGATATAAATTGAATAGAGAAGAGAGTCTGTCTCAGAGGAATTCTGTCTAGGAGGAAAGTTAATGATTACAATGGAACAGAACAGGACAGGATGTGATATGAAGCAGTATTGGGCTGGGGAGATAGCTCAGTAGAATAAATCCTTGCCTGGCAAACACAGGGTCCTGAGTTCAATCCTCAGTACTACAAGAAGGATGAAGAAGAAAGCAAGAGATTTCTTTTTTTGAAGATTATAGTGGAATAAAATACAACAGAACAAGGTCATTACAATAGCTCAGTGTACTAAGCACCTGCTTAGGTAAGTGCAGGGATCGGGGTTCACTTCCAGGCATTACAGGCATTACGTGCCACACCTGCCCCACCCACGGGTGAACTGGTGAGCAAGTAAAGTCCAGGTGTGGTGGTGTGCTTCTGTAATCCCCGTGCTGAGGAGGTTGAAAATAGGGTGATGAGCTCCGAGTATGAGTCTGAGCTGCAGAGTGAGACACTGCACCACATACATTAAAAAAAGAATAGAACAGGATGTGGTATTAAGCTGTCCTGTGTTCAGACATTCTTTGTGAGCTCAAGGGAGGGCATGGCCTGGGTACATCTGATGACTCAGAGGGAGCTGAGAAGAGTTCTCATCTGAGCTTCACTAGATGGAGCTGAACATACAGTGTTATTGTAGATATTTAGGGAGAATAAGGAAACAGGGCATCTCCCAAAATAAATTACTCAGTCAAGTGCTCACTTAAACCAAATGTTTGCTGGTATGTGCCAGGCCAGTTCTCTGATGTTGAGAAAACTTCCTCAAACAACTGAATGAGTAAGGAGACATATACGGAAATACATAGAGAATTCAAGGGAAAGGGGAGAGGCAGGGAAAAGGGAAACTCTGGGGAAAACCACAACCAACGAAAGTGTGCTATGCAAGATAAAGAGGGACAGGAAGCTCAGGAAAGAAAGTAAGGTATACACAAAAAACATAGTCATAAAGAAACTAGTTAGAATACACTGAAAATAGCATAGGAACAATTTTCAAAGCAGAGGTTAGACTCAGGGTTAGTAGAGATCTATCTCTTAAACAGAAAGCTGATAAGGTAATTAATAGCGAATCAGTGCTCAACGTTGACTTAGAACAGGTATACAAGCGAATGGCAAATTGATTTAGGAGAGGAGAATGGAATTTTCAAAAAAATGAGTAATAGATGAGGTACACATGGGTGAAAGGAGAATATGATCATTAAATAGAAAAAATTATAAAACTGCACTTAAAGAATTTTTAATTAAAAAGAATCTCCACAGGTATGTATGTTTTTATACATAGAAAGCAAGAGAAACAGATCTCAAAAACATCATTAAGGCATAAAAAATTATTATCTAGCATAAAGGTATATTATTTCAATACTGTATTTACATTATGAATTTTGAAAAGTATCTGTATATTATGTTAATAAAAATACAAATAAATATGTTTAAACAAATAAAAACCTCTTACATTTACTGAGTGAGGATAACCATACCTGCCCGTAAACAACAGCAAGTGTTAATGCGAGAAGCAGGAGCCAGGCCCCTGAAGGGTGAGGCTGACAATGCGTCAGTCATGTCACAGGAAGGCTGGAGAGGAGGAGCTGAGCAACCTCAGCTTCTGGCCACTTCCATGCGACCATGGCCATGTGTCTCCTCTGCTGGGTGGCCCTTGGTCTTCTGGGAGCAGGTGAGGCCTGAGCACAGATCACAGAAGAAAACCCTCACCCTGGGCTTGCTAATCCAAACCAGAGTTTTTCTGCATTAGCCAAGCACAGGAACTTGGCCATAGTTTCCATACTGTTCTCTTGCAGGTTTTTCTTATGATGAAGTCACCCAGACACCAAGACATCTGGTCACATGGAAAGGACAGAAAGCAAACATGACCTGTGTCCCTAAAAAAGGACACAATTTTGTTTACTGGTATCAGCAAAAAAAGAATGAAGAATTGAAGTTCATGGTATATTTTCAGAACGAAGACAATGTTGATGAAACAGATGAATTTAAGGCACGATTCTCAGCTGAATGTCCCAACAACACTCCATGCTGGCTGGAAACCAAGTCGTCTGACCTCCAAGACTCAGCCCTGTACCTCTGTGCTAGCAGTCAGTCCACAGTGCTGAAATCTTCAATTCTCTGAGCACACAAACCCCACGGACCCAGCTCAGGAAACAGCTATGGGTAAGGTTGAAGAAAGTAGCAGAAACGAGCTGGAGCAGACTCAGCACCGTGGAGGTTCTTTCACAGCTCAGGGGGGTTGAAATACCAAGAATCAGGGTGCTGAAGATTCTGATAGGGACCCCTGGGTTGGGGTCTAGGCTTGCTGCCTTTCTATAAGCCCATCTTCTCTGGCCTGCACAATAGCTCAGAGGATTAAAGCACCTGCAAGCAGGCACAGGGGCTAGGGTTTGATCCCAGGGCTGGCCCAGCCCCTGGGGCTTGCTGAGAAGGTAATTGAGACTGAGCATGGTGGTGAACACTTATAATCCCAGCTCTCGGGAGGCTCTAAATAGGCAGATCACTACAAGTCTGATCCGTGCAGTGACATTCTGAACATCCTCTAGACCCTTCCCTAATATACAACAACAAAAAAACCCTCTTGCCCTTTGTCTCCTCTATCCTCTTCTCTCCCTTCGTGTTCTCCTTCTCCTTCTGCCCTAGTCTTCCTGAGGACTTGAGAGCCACCACTCTGATAACCGTATGGCCCAGTCCTTACCAGCTTTGGTTTTAAGTCTCAGAATGAGGGCTGGTGCAAGAGCTCAGTGATCTCAAGCACTGGCTTAGACAAGTGCTAGGGACCACAGTTTAGTCCCCAACAATGTGTCATCCCAGTCCTACCTTGAGTGGACTGAGCCCGCCACAAAAAATAAAAAAATATCTCAGAGTCAGAATTAATTACACATGGCCCTCTGGGATCTAAACTATAGCCATGCATGTATGTAGTCAAAATCACATATTATTTTATTACAGATGCAATCCTGCCTCTTACATGATTCCACTCAGCTCAGAACTAGTGGGATGCTCTGTGTTTCTGAGTCCATCCAGTTTGCAACTTCTTATCAGTGCTGCACAGTGCTCCACCCTCTCTTCTTTGAGAAAAGATACTTACTTGCCCCTGATTCCCCACAAGGATTGAAAACACATTTTCACAGCTCTATGTGGACCTAAATAATTGGTATATAGCATTACATGGACATAGATTAATGGATAGAGGTACCTGCTGAGACCCTGAGTAACATCTATGCACTTTATTTTATGTGTCAAAAGACCAGCATAGGGCTGGCAGTATAGCTCAGTGGACTAAGCACTTACTCAGCTAAGTTCAGGGGCCAGGGTTTGATCCCTGGCAATGCATCCTGCACCAGCCATGGCCCTGGGTGCACTGCAGTGCCAGCTTAGTGGCACACAGCTGATTTCTGCTCCCTCCCAGCACTAGGGAAGCACAAATCAGAAGGATCACTAATGAGTCTGAGTGCATAGTGAGACCCTGCCCCCACACACAAACACACACACACACACACACACACACACACACACACACAGAGAAACAGAAAAAAAATCTTGAAGATCACCTGAGGCTCCTCCAATTTGTACTATAGTTTACAAAAATGCACAGGGCTGTATTTCCACAGCCACTGTGACAGCCACTGCTCTGCACTGTGGGCAGCACACGGATCAAGGGGAATCAGCAACGGCAGCCTCCCTGACTCTCTCCCAAGATATCCTCAGGGCTTGTTATAAAGATTCAGCGGACAAAGTAGAAAAACAACGCTCAATTTTAACAGAAACTGTGAGAGATGAAGGGAAGGTGAGAGAAGAGAGATCATTGTCCAACAGGTAGCATGATTATTTGTTATTTCATTTTATAGCTTTCTAAATAATATATATGTATAGATACTTGTATTGTTCATAGCAGGGAAAATGAAGTACTGTTGATAAGTGAGACATGAATGAGGGCTATTTACTGAGTGCACATAAAAGCTTCTTTCTGGTCCAGGAAGTGTCAGCAGGAGCACGAGCCAGCCAAAGAAGACCAGGGCTGCCTAGTGATCACGTCACAGCTGGGCTGGCGAGGAGCTGAGCAGCCTCAGCCTCTGGCCACTTCTACTCGACCACGGCCATGTGGCTCCTCTACTGGGTGGCCCTTGGTCTCCTGGGAGCAGGTGAGGCCGTAGCACACAGCACAGAAGAAAACCCTCGCCCTGGGCTTCCCGAGATGATCTAACTCCCTCTCTGTGTCCTCAGCACTCTGCAGCCTGGGCCTCAGCTTCTGTCGCTTGTCTTCCAGGCTTTGCTGATGATGAAGTCACCCAGAGGCCCAGACACCTGGTCACATGGAAAGGACAGAAAGCAAACATGACCTGTGTCCCTAAAAAAGGACACAATGCTGTTTACTGGTATCAACAAAAGAAAAATGAAGAATTGAAGTTCATGGTATATTTTCTAAACGAAGACAAGACTGATGAAACAGATGAGTTCAAGGCACGATTCTCAGCTGAATGTCCCAAAAACGCTCAATGCTGGCTGGAAACCAAGTCGTCTGACCTCCAGGACTCAGCCCTGTATCTCTGTGCTAGCAGTCAGTCCACAGTGCTGAAATCTTCATTCCTCGGAGCACACAAACCCCACGGACCCAGTGCAGGAAACAGCTATGGGTTAGGTTGAAGGAAGTGACAGAAATGAGCTGGAGCCAGCTCAGCACTGCGGAGGTTCTTGCACAGCTCAGGGGGGTTGAAATGCCAAGAATCAGTGTGCTGAAGATTCTGATAAGGACCCTTTGGTCAGGATCTAGGGTTACTGCCTCTTCAGAACACTCTCTTCTCCTTTCTCTGCCCTGTCCTTTCATTCGCTACACATTTTCTTTCTCTTTTTATCCAAGTCTTCCTGCTCAGTTAACAACCACCACTCTGATAAAGCACGAGTCCTTACAAGCTTCAGTTTTAAATCTCAGAGTCAGGGTCGGTGTGAAAGCTCAGTGGTCTAAAGCACCTGTGGAGGCAAGCACACAGGGACCACAGTTCAATTCCCAGCTCTACAGGCCATGCCAGCCCCACCCCAGGGTAGCTGAGTGGGCAACAAAAAGAATTAACATCAAAATCAGAGTCAGAATCAACTACAAGTGACCCTCTAGGGAGGGGCTGGTAACTCTAGCCACGCATGTGTGTGTGCAAGCCAAGTCATTTCATTGGAGATGCCATCGTGCCTGGAGACGCTTCCAGTCATCTCAGAACAAATGGGATGCTCCGTGCCTCTGGGAGTCCATCGGGGCTGTGACTCTCAGTGCTGCACAGTTCTCCACAATCTCTTCTTGGAGAAGAGTCACCAACTTGCACCCGATTCCCTGCCAACACTGAACTTGCTTGTTTACAGCTTTTGATGGACCTGAATAATTGGTATATAGCATTACATGGATATAGATTACTGGATACAGATACCCACTGAAACCCTGAGTACCACCTACGTGCTTTATTTCATGTGTCAAAAGACCACCATAGGTCAGGCGGTATAGCTCAGTGGACTAAGCACTTACTCAGCTAAGTGCAGGGGGCAGGGTTTGATCCCTGGCACTGCATCCTGCACCGGCCACGGCCCTGGGTGCACTGCAGTGCCAGCTTAGTGGCACACGCCTGATTTCGGCCTCCCTCCCAGCACTAGGATCACTAATGAATCTGAGTGCATAGTGGGACCCTGCCCCACCCCCACAAACACACACACACAGAGGCGCCCACAGAGAAAAAAATCTTAAAGATCACTGGAGGGTTCCTCCCATTTATACTATAATTTAGAAAAATGCACAAGGCTGTACATTCACAACTGCTGTGACAACCACTGCTCTGGACTGTGGGCAGCACAGGGATCAAGAGGAATCAGAAATGTCAGCCTCCCTGACTCTCCCCCAAGATCTCATTAGGGCTTGTTACAAAGATTCAGAGGACAAAGGAGACAAGCAATGCTCAAATTTTAACTGAAAGTGTGAGAGATGAAGAGAAGGTGAGAAGAGAGAGATCATTGTCCAACAGGTAGCATGATTTTTTTGTTATTTCATTTTATAACTTTCTAAATAATAGATATGTATATATACACATATTCTTCATTGCACGGAAAATGAAGTACTGCAAGTAAATGAGGCATGAATGAGGGCTATTTACTGAGTGCACATAAAAGCTTCTTTCTGGTCCAGGAAGTGTCAGCAGGAGCACGAGCCAGCCAAAGAAGACTGGGGCTGCTAAGCGATCACGTCACAGCTGGGCTGGCGAGGAGCTGAGCAGCCTCAGCCTCTGGCCACTTCTACTCGACCACGGCCATGTGGCTCCTCTGCTGGGTGGCCCTTGGTCTCCTGGGAGGAGGTGAGGCCGTAGCACACAGCACAGAAGAAAACCCTCGCCCTGGGTTTCCCGAGACGATCTAACTCCCTCTCTGTGTCCTCAGCACTCTGCAGCCTGGGCCTCAGCTTCTGTCGCTTGTCTTCCAGGCTTTGCTGATGATGAAGTCACCCAGAGGCCCAGACACCTGGTCACATGGAAAGGACAGAAAGCGAACTTGACCTGTGTCCCTAAAAAAGGACACAATGCTGTTTACTGGTATCAACAAAAGAAAAATGAAGAATTGAAGTTCATGGTATATTTTCAAAATAAAGGCAAGATTGATGAAACAGATGAGTTCAAGGCACGATTCTCAGCTGAATGTCCCGAAGACCATCTGTGCTGGTTGGAAACCAAGTCATCTGACCTCCAGGACTCAGCCCTGTATCTCTGTGCTAGCAGTCAGTCCACAGTGCTGAAATCTTCATTCCTCGGAGCACACAAACCCCACGGACCCAGCTCAGGAAACAGCTATGAGTTAGGTTGAAGGAAGGAAGAGAAATGAGCTGGAGCTGGCTCAGCACAGTGAAGGTTCTTGCACAGCTTAGGGGGGTTGAAATGCCAAGAATCAGTGTGCTGAAGATTCTGATAAGGACCGTTTGATCAGGGTCTAGGGTTGCTGCCTCTTCAGAACACTCTCTTCTCCTTTCTCTGCCCTGTCCTTTCATTTGCTACACATTTTCTTTCTCTTTTTATCCAAGTCCTCCTGCTCAGTTAACAACCACCATTCTGATAAAGCACGAGTCCTTACAAGCTTCAGTTTTAAATCTCAGAGTCAGGGTCGGTGTGAAAGCTCAGTGGTCTAAAGCACCTGTGGAGGCAAGCACACAGGGACCACAGTTCAATTTCCAGCTCTACAGGCCATGCCAGCCCCACCCCAGGGTAGCTGAGTGGGCAAAAAAATAATTAACATCAAAATCAGAGTCAGAATCAACTACAAGTGACCCTCCGGCCTGGCCACTCTAGCCATGCATGTGTGTGTGCAAACCAAGTCATTTCATTGGAGATACCATCATGTGTGTAGACGCTTCCAGTCATCTCAGAACAAATGGGATGCTCCGTGCCTCTGGGAATCCATCGGGGCTGTGACGCTCAGTGCTGCACAGTTCTCCACAACCTCTTCTTGGAGAAGAGTCACCAACTTGCACCCGATTCCCTGCCAACACTGAACTTGCTTGTTTACAGCTTTTTATGGACCTGAATAATTGGTATATAGCATTACATGGATATAGATTACTGGATACAGATACCCACTGAAACCCTGAGTACCACCTACGTGCTTTATTTTATGTGTCAAAAGACCACCATAAGTCAGGCGGTATAGCTCAGTGGACTAAGCACTTACTCAGCTAAGTGCAGGGGGCAGGGTTTGATCCCTGGCACTGCATCCTGCGCCGGCCACGGCCCTGGGTGCACTGCAGTGCCAGCTTAGTGGCACACGCCTGATTTCGGCCTCCCTCCCAGCACTAGGATCACTAACGAATCTGAGTGCATAGTGGGACCCTGCCCCACCCCCACAAACACACACACACAGAGGCGCCCACAGAGAAAAAAATCTTAAAGATCACTGGAGGGTTCCTCCCATTTATACTATAATTTAGAAAAATGCACAAGGCTGTACTTTCACAACTGCTGTGACAACCACTGCTCTGGACTGTGGGCAGCACAGGGATCAAGAGGAATCAGAAATGTCAGCCTCCCTGACTCTCCCCCAAGATCTCATTAGGGCTTGTTACAAAGATTCAGAGGATAAAGGAGACAAGCAATGCTCAAATTTTAACTGAAAGTGTGAGAGATGAAGGGAAGGTGCGAAGAGAAAGATCATTGTCCAGCAGGTAGCATGATTTTTTTTGTTATTTCATTTTATAACTTTCTAAATAATAGATATGTATATATACACATATTCTTCATTGCACGGAAAATGAAGTACTGCAAGTAAATGAGGCATGAATGAGGTCTATTTACTGAGTGCACATAAAAGCTTCTTCCTGGTCCAGGAAGTGTTCAGCAGGAGCACGAGCCAGCCAAAGAAGACTCGGGCTGCCTAGTGATCACGTCACAGCTGGGCTGGCGAGGAGCTGAGCAGCCTCAGCCTCTGGCCACTTCTACTCGACCACGGCCATGTGGCTCCTCTGCTGGGTGGCCCTTGGTCTCCTGGGAGGAGGTGAGGCCGTAGCACACAGCACAGAAGAAAACCCTCACCCTGGGCTTCCCGAGCCGATCTAACTCCCTCTCTGTGTCCTTAGCACTCTGCAGCCTGGGCCTCAGCTTCTGTCGCTTGCCTTCCAGGCTTTGCTGATGATGAAGTCACCCAGAGGCCCAGACACCTGGTCACATGGAAAGGACAGAAAGCAAACATGACCTGTGTCCCTAAAAAAGGACACAATGCTGTTTACTGGTATCAACAAAAGAAAAATGAAGAATTGAAGCTCATGGTATATTTTCAAAACAAAGGCAAGATTGATGAAACAGATGAGTTCAAGGCACGATTCTCAGCTGAATGTCCCGAAGACGATCCATGCAGGCTGGAAACCAAGTCGTCTGACCTCCAGGACTCAGCCCTGTATCTCTGTGCTAGCAGTCAGTCCACAGTGCTGAAATCTTCATTCCTCGGAGCACACAAACCCCACAGACCCAGCTCAGGAAACAGCTATGAGTTAGGTTGAAGGAAGTGACAGAAATGAGCTGGAGCCAGCTCAGCACCGCGGAGGTTCTTGCACAGCTCAGGGGGATTGAAATGCCAAGAATCCGTGTGCTGAAGATTCTGATGAGGACCATTTGATCAGGGTCTAGGGTTGCTGCCTCTTCAGAACACTCTCTTCTCCTTTCTCTGCCCTGTCCTTTCATTCGCTATACATTTTCTTTCTCTTTTTATCCAAGTCCTCCTGCTCAATTAACAACCACCATTCTGATAAAGCACGAGTCCTTACAAGCTTCAGTTTTAAATCTCGGAGTCAGGGTCGGTGTGAAAGCTCAGTGGTCTAAAGCACCTGTGGAGGCAAGCACACAGGGACCACAGTTCAATTCCCAGCTCTACAGGCCATGCCAGCCCCACCCCAGGGTAGCTGAGTGGGCAACAAAAATAATTAACATCAAAATCAGAGTCAGAATCAACTACAAGTGACCCTCTACGGTGGGGCTGGCCCCTCTAGCCATGCATGTGTGTGTGCAAACCAGGTCATTTCATTGGAGATGCCATCGTGCCTCTAGACGCTTCCAGTCATCTCGGAACAAATGGGATGCTCCGTGCCTCTGGAGTCCATCGGGGCTGTGACTCTCAGTGCTGCACACTCTCTGCTTAGAGACAAGATGTCAACCTGCCCCCAATTCCATGCCAGCATTGAACTCGCTTTTTACAGCTTCTTATGGACCTGAATAATCGGTATATAGCATTACATGCATATAGATTAATGGACAGAGTTACCCTCTGAGACCCTGAGTATCACCTATGCTTTATTTGATGTGTCAGAAGACCACCATAGGGCTCGTGGTATAGCTCAGCATACTAACCGCTTGCTTAGGTAAGTGCAGGGGCCAGGGTTTGAATCCTGACACTGCATCCTGCGTTGGCCATGGCCCTGGGTGCACTGAGCTGCCGATGCAGTACAGGCTTAGGGGCGCACCCCTGATTTGCAGCTCTGTTCCAGCACTAGGGTATTAAAAATCAGAAGGAACACTAATGAATCTGAATGCATTGTGAGACCTTGCGCACGCGCACAAACACAAACACACACACACACACACACACACGCACAGATGCAGATAGAGAGAGAGAGAAAGAGAGAGAGAGAGAGAGAGATCATAAAGATCACCTGAGGATTCCTCCAATTTATACTGTAATTTAGAGAAATGCACAAGGCTATACTTCCACAACTGCTGTCACATCCAGTGCTCTGCACTGTGGGCAATACACGATCGAGGGGAATCGGCAATGTCAGCCTCCCTGACTCTCTCCCAAGATATCATCAGGGCTTTTTATAAAGATGCAGAGGATAAATTTTGGGGGAAAAAAACCCTCAAATTTTGAAAGTGTGAGAGATGTAGGGAAAGTGAGACGAGAGAGATCATTATCCATCAAGTAGCATGATTTTTTGTTATTTCATTTTATAACTTTCTAAATAATATATATGTATATATACACATATTGTTTATAACAATGAAAATGAAGTAAGTAAATGAGACATGAATGAGGTTTATTTACTGAGTGCACATAAAAGCTTCTTTCTGGTCCAGGAAGTGTTCAGCAGGAGCACGAACCAGCCAAAGAAGACTGAGGCTGCCTAGCGATCACGTCACAGCCCGGCTGGTGAGGAGGAGCTGAGCAGCCTCAGCTTCTGGCCATCTCTACATGACCACAGCCATGTGGCTCCTCTGCTGGGTGGCCCTTGGTCTCCTGGGAGCAGGTGAGACTCGAGCACAGAGCACAGAAGAAAATCCTCACCCTAGGCTTCTCGAAGCAATCAAAGGCCTTCTCTGTGTCCTCAGCACTCTGCAGCCTGGGCCTCAGCTTCTGTCCCTTGTCTTCCAGGCTTTTCTGATGATGAAATCACCCAGAGACCCACACACCTGGTCACATGGAAAGGACAGAAAGCAAACATGACCTGTGTCCCCAAAAGTGGACACAGTTATGTTTACTGGTATGAACAAAAGAAAAATGAAGAATTGAAGTTCATGGTATATTTTCGAAACGAAGACAAGACTGATGAAACAGATGAGTTCAAGGCACGATTCTCAGCTGAATGTCCCAACAATGCTCCATGCTGGCTGGAAACCAAGTCATCTGACCTCCAGGACTCAGCCCTGTATCTCTGTGCTAGCAGTCAGTCCACAGTGCTGAAATCTTCATTCCTCGGAGCACACAAACCCCACGGACCCAGCGCAGGAAACAGCTATGGGTTAGGTTGAAGGAAGTGACAGAAATGAGCTGGAGCCGGCTCAGCACCGCGGAGGTTCTTGCACAGCTCAGGGGGGTTGAAATGCCAAGAATCAGTGTGCTGAAGATTCTGATAAGGACCGTTTGGTCAGGGTCTAGGGTGGCTGCCTCTTCAGAACACTCTCTTCTCCTTTCTCTGCCTTGTCCTTTCATTCGCTACACATTTTCTTTCTCTTTTTATCCAAGTCCTCCTGCTCAGTTAACAACCACCACTCTGATAAAGCATGAGTCCTTACAAGCTTCAGTTTTAAATCTCGGAGTCAGGGTCAGTGAGAAAGCTCAGTGGTGTAAAGGACCTGTGGAGGCAAGCACACAGGGACCACAGTTCAATTCCCAGCTCCACATGCCATGCCACGCCAGCCCCACCCCAGGGTAGCTGAGTGGGCAACAAAAAGAATTAACATCAAAATCAGAGTCAGAATCAACTACAAGTGACCCTCCGGGCTGGCCACTCTAGCCATGCATGTGTGTGTGCAAACCAAGTCATTTCATTGGAGATGCCATCGTGCCTCTAGATGCTTCCAGTCATCTCGGAACAAATGGGATGCTCTGTGCCTCTGGGAGTCCATCGGGGCTGTGACTCTCAGTGCTGCACAGTTCTCCACAATCTCTTCTTGGAGAAGAGTCACCAACTTGCACCCGATTCCCTGCCAACACTGAACTTGCTTGTTTACAGCTTTTGATGGACCTGAATAATTGGTATATAGCATTACATGGATATAGATTACTGGATAGAGATACCCACTGAAACCCTGAGTACCACCTACGTGCTTTATTTCATGTGTCAAAAGACCACCATAGGTCAGGCGGTATAGCTCAGTGGACTAAGCACTTACTCAGCTAAGTGCAGGGGGCAGGGTTTGATCCCTGGCACTGCATCCTGCGCCGGCCACGGCCCTGGGTGCACTGCAGTGCCAGCTTAGTGGCACACGCCTGATTTCGGCTTCCCTCCCAGCACTAGGATCACTAACGAATCTGAGTGCATACTGGGACCCTGCCCCACCCCCACAAACACACACACACAGAGGCGCCCACAGAGAAAAAAATCTTAAAGATCACTGGAGGGTTCCTCCCATTTATACTATAATTTAGAAAAATGCACAAGGCTGTACATTCACAACTGCTGTGACAACCACTGCTCTGGACTGTGGGCAGCACAGGGATCAAGAGGAATCAGAAATGTCAGCCTCCCTGACTCTCCCCCAAGATCTCATTAGGGCTTGTTACAAAGATTCAGAGGATAAAGGAGACAAGCAATGCTCAAATTTTAACTGAAAGTGTGAGAGATGAAGGGAAGGTGAGAAGAGAGAGATCATTGTCCAGCAGGTAGCATGATTTTTTTGTTATTTCATTTTATAACTTTCTAAATAATAGATATGTATATATACACATATTCTTCATTGCACGGAAAATGAACTACTGCAAGTAAATGAGGCATGAATCAGGGCTATTTACTGAGTGCACATAAAAGCTTCTTTCTGGTCCAGGAAGTGTTCAGCAGGAGCACGAGCCAGCCAAAGAAGACTGGGGCTGCCTTCCGATCATGTCACAACCCGGCTGGTGAGGAGGAGCTGAGCAGCCTCAGCCTCTGGTCATTGCTACACGACCACGGCCATGTGGCTCCTCTGCTGGGTGGTCCTTGGTCTCCTGGGAGGAGGTGAGGCCGTAGCACACAGCACAGAAGAAAACCCTCACCCTGGGCTTCCCGAGACGATCTAACTCCCTCTCTGTGTCCTCAGCACTCTGCAGCCTGGGCCTCAGCTTCTGTCGCTTGTCTTCCAGGCTTTGCTGATGATGAAGTCACCCAGAGGCCCAGACATGTGGTCACATGGAAAGGACAGAAAGCAAACATAACCTGTGTCCCTAATAAAGGACACAATTTTGTTTATTGGTGTCAGCAAAAGAAGAAGGAAGAGTTGACATTTATGGTGTGTTTTCAGAACAGATGAGTTCAGGGCATGATTCTCAGCTACGTGTCCCAAAGTCACTCCCTGCTGGCTCAAAATCAAGTCGTCTGACCTAGAAGTCTCCACTCTATACCTCTGTGCCAGCAAGCACAGTGCTGAAATGTTCATTCCTCTGAGTGCTCAAACCCCATGTACCCAGCTCAGGAAGCAGATGATGGATTAAGTTGAAGGAAGTGATAGAAATGAACTGGAGCCGGCTCACCACAGCAGAGGTTCTCATACAGTTCAAGGGGTTGAAATGCCAAGAATCAGTGTACTGAAGATTCTGCTCTAGACACCCTGGGTCAAGGTCTAGGGTTGCTGCCTTTTTATCTGTGTCTTCAACTACTTTATGCTTTTCCCTCTTCACAGTCTTTTTCTCCTTTTGTCTAAATTCTCCTGATGAGTGGATTCTCATAGATCATGAATTCATTTGGCAGTGTTACTCCACATGCATAAAAGTCAGCATGACTTTTTCCAAGCCTGAATTTTAAATATCAGAGTGACAGCGTAATAAAGAATTATCTATCCATGACCTTCTCCAGGAGCTGTCAATTCTAGCCATGCCTGTACATACTTGACATCCTGTATTATTTTATTTTGGAAGTTATTCTGCCTCTTAAATCTGTTCTACTCAGCTCAGAGTTAATGAAACACTTCATGTTGTGTGCGCAACCAGGCTGTAACTTCTAGGCACTGCACAACACTCACTTCCTCCAGAAAGGACACCCAGTTGTCCAATCTCTGCCAGCATTGAAAACCAAGTGACCAATAATGTAGAGTGTGCCTAAGGAGAGTCACATGAAGAAAAAACATTCTCTCAGGCTTTCACAGAGAGCAACTTGGTCAAGCAATGGCCGTGATTCATCCACATGGCTGACACTGACAAAGGATCTACAAACTGGTACAGGGTTTCATGGTAAATTTTGAGGGGATTTGACTGAACTTAGCAGATACAAAAGTTACATTTCTTGTTATATAGGTCTTGTTTTACCTTGGTCTTAACCATCCAGCGGAAAAAGTATAAAAATAAGATATGAAAAGTAAAGTCATTTATTAATACACTGAGCTGTAAAGGGCTCAAGTCAACAACTTCTGACATTGCCAGTCCCAGGACTATACTGGATTATTTTGCTGAATACACACACCTACAATATATGAATGGCAATGGAATACCCACCTCTGAAAAAACTAAACAAAACAAGAGGACACAAATGAATGACCATTTTGTATCTGTACATACAAAATACTTAGAATAAATATACAGCTACTTTCTCTTAAATGAGAAGAAAGATTTGTACTAATTGTGTTTAGATAGGATATGATGTCTGCATCTTGTACTATGAGTAACCACTACAAAGGT
Source organism: Ctenomys sociabilis (assembly GCA_004027165.1). Classification (NCBI taxonomy): domain Eukaryota; kingdom Metazoa; phylum Chordata; class Mammalia; order Rodentia; family Ctenomyidae; genus Ctenomys; species Ctenomys sociabilis. The sequence goes on along the minus strand of PVKA01015639.1, from coordinate 21,632 downwards.
AACAATATTCAATGTATTAATTATTGAAACTGTCTTATTAAAAAAGAAAACCACTTAGGACTTTGTGGACCTGAATAACCAGTTTATAGGATCATATACCTAGAATCAAGGATGGAGGTAATTGTGGAAACCTGAGTATCACATGTGCAACTTTTATGTTTCTAAATATCCCAGACAGCTCTTCAAAATTATTCTCACTTCCATTTTTGCCTACAAGTCCATAAAGCTTCCTTCCATAGCTACATAACCTCTGTGACATTGTCCAAAGCTCTAGATGGTGACCAGCCCAATTGTATGCACTGATTGTAAGTTCTGGTCTCCCTTAACCTTTCCCCAAATATTATCCATGATGATCATTAAAATGCAGGGGGTAATTTAAGAAAAATATAATATCAAAAATTTCTCTTGCGATGAAGCAAGAGAGATGGAGGGTGAGAGAGATGGGAGAAATCTCTCAAAGAGATGGAGGCTATCAATAAAACATTAGAAGTCCAGTGAACAGTCAAACAGTAGTATCATTGTTTTCTTATTTTATTTTATAACTCATCCAACCCAGATTCAAAGCCCTTTCTGCATCAGGGAACTGTGGGCACTTTTTTTCCTTGGCTATAGTTTTCTTCTCTTCCACACTTTGCTGATGACAATATTATCCAGATGCCAAGACATCTGTTCAAACAGAGAGAACAGAAGCTAAAAGAAAAGATGAACTGTGCTCCTGAAAAGACCTGCTGGTGTTTACTGATATAAAATTGTTGATGACAATTTCCAAAGAAAAAATAAAATGAAAGATTTAATAGGAAATTAGAGCTCAGACACAGAGAGAAAATGGAAGATTTCTTTATACTACTAATCAATACTTAACAAAAGTTTAACAGATGGTGCTCTCTCTGAAAAGCTCTCTCTCTCTCTCTCTCTCTCTCTCTCTCTCTCTCTCATTCTTTAGTAAAAGTAGATGCAAATATTGTAAATAAATGAGATATAAACCAGTTGTATTTATTGAGTGAAGTTGAAAGAATCCCTTCTGATACCAGGAAGAGTTTTTGCCAGGAGCATGAGTCAGGCCCATGAAAACTGAGTCTTCCAAGCAACTACATCACAAGAAGGCTGGCAAGGAGGAGTGGATCAGCCTCAGCCTCTGTCCACTTCTATGTGACCATGGCCACATGGCTCATTTGCTGTGTGGCTCTTGGTCTCCCGGGAACAGGTGAGTCCTGAGGAAACAAGCACAGAAGAAAACCTTCATCCTGGGCTTGCTGAATATCCAAATCCAAAGCTTTTTCTCTGTCAGCAACACTGTGGGCCTTGGGTCTTACCTTCTCTTTCCTTTTCTTCCAGGTTTTTATGACCATGAAGTCAGCCAGATGCCAAGACATCTGGTTATATGGAAAGGACAGAAGGCAATGATGGCCTGTGTCCCTAAAACCAGGCACAGTGTGGTTTACTGGTATCATCAAAAGAAGAATGAAGTGTTAAAGTATTTGATGCATCAAACAGATGAGTTCAAGGACCTATTGTCAGCTGTATGTCCCAAAGACTCTTCCTGCAGGCAGGAAACCAAGTCGTCTGACCTCCAGGACTCAGCCCTGTACCTTTGTGCTAGCGGTAGTCCACAGTGCTGAAATCTTCATTCTTCTGAGCACACAAACTCCATGGACCCCACTCAGGAATCAGCTGATTGGTTAGGTTGAAGGAAGTGACGGAAACGAGCTGGAGCAGGCTCACCACAGCAGACGTTCTTATATAGACAGAGGTGCTGAAATGCCAACAACCAGTGTGCTAACAGCTTGGCTAAAATGCCAGTTGGGGCAGGGTCTGTCACAGGTGCCTTGCAAGTTTCCCTTTGCCTTCTCTTTCATGCTTATCCCTCAGTATATGTTATTTTTCTCCTTTTATCCAGTCTTATAGTGCCAATGAAACAGTATCCCAAAATCTCAAGTCATCTGGCCTCATTTTACCATTCTAAAAAGATCCCTACAAGTTTTTCTGAGCTTGGGTTTACATTCTCAAAGACAAAATGCTGTAGACATGGCACAGCCATGACCTTCTCATGAGCACCCAACTCCAGCCATATGTGTGTATATCTGAAATCACATAATTTTTATTTTATTATGGATGCTGTTAATGCTACGACTTTTCCACCCAGCTTTGAGTGAATGAACTATTTCCCATTTCTATAAGTTAATTCTGTTCTCCTCTTCTAAATCGCACATAATACTACACTCCACTTCCTTTGCAGAAAAGACACCCAATTTCCTCCCAATTCCCCGCCAGCACTGAAATCACTTGTAGCTAGTTTTCATGGATTTATGTAACACCTTTATGGGATTATATCCCTGAGAACACGACTGTCTGGACATGGTTCTATATGTGTGTTTTATGTATGTCAATGCCACCTGAAGGTTCTTCAACATTACCTTAGAGTTCTCAGTCTTACCAGAGCGGAAGTCTTCCTCCCATACCCTTATAACTTCTACAGTATTGTTCAGGGCTCTACATTTTTGTCCAACTCAGCACTATAGATACATTTAAGGGATTCATGTGCCTCTCACTCTCTCCAAGGGCATCAGATGTAGTTAACATAAAGTTGTAGGTGACAATTTAAGAAAAAAATTGATGGGTTTCAATCCCTGGTGTGCCATGTCAGCCCTGCCTCCATGGTGCATGATTGAGACTGGGTGTGGTGACATGTGGTTGTAATCCCAGCACTTGGGAGACTGAAAACAGGAAGATCACTATGAGTCTGATTTACATAGTAAGACCCAGTAGACTCTGTCCTAAATACATAAAAAATTGAATAAACTGAAGAAGTTAATAGGAAATGAGAGCACAGACAGAGAGTACAGGAAACTGGAAGGTTTCTTTATATTATAAAACCAGTAACTGTCAAAATTCTACTAGCTTTGTTGTTATGCTCTTTTTTTATCCAGAAAACTATGTCTTTCTCTCCTCTCTCTGTCTCGGTCTCTCTGCCTCTGTCTCTCTGATTCTGTGGTGTGTGTGTGTGTGTGTGCATGTGCGTGCATGTGTATGTCACTGTCTGTCACCCCACATATCCCTTTACCCATTATTCATCTTTCTCTGGTTGCCAATGAATTTCAGCACTTTTCATATGATGTTGGTCTTGAATTTCTGTTCTCAGTCTGGCTCATTCATACTTTTTACTGGGAGTTCTACATTTTTCTCAATGATCTGCATGCATGTGTGAGATACACTAGATATTACTCGGCTGCAGACATTGAAAATGCTTCCTTCCACTATGCTGCCACTTGAGCCCCAACTTCCAAGAGCTGGCAGGTGGGGGAGACACTGAGGCTTCCCTGCTTGAGTGGGAGCGTGTTATCTGCATTAACCCAGTTGCACTCCTCTATACCACGTCCTGAGCATTGTGTGACACTTTCTCCACCATGATAACTTTTAGCAGCATAGAGAAACCACTGCTGTCCCCACAGCCACTGCCACGCATCATCAACCACTTTTCTCTCAGAAACGCTGAGGGAGAAGACATTTGAATCTATTCAGTTAATTTTTTCAGCAAACTTGACTTCGGTTTTTCTCCCATTTGTTCTGCTGGAAATTGAACTCGAGGCTTCAAACTTGGCTCCTGCACCACCATGCCCAGTCTCAGTGGTGGCTCAGCATGCCCAGGGACAGGGTCAGTGCCCCATGCACAGCTGGGGATTGAACCCCAGTCCCTGCACTTGTGTAAGCAGGCTCTTAGTCCACTGACCTATCTCGCTGGCCCCAAACTTGGCTCCTGGAAGTCTGTGATGTAAGTAATACAAAAGGACAACACACACACACACACACACACATACACACACACATCTTTCTACAGTTGATTCTGAAATATGGAGTACATCAGAGTGCATTTCAAATCAAAGGAATTCGTGCAGGCTTGGGTTTCTATTCTACCTCAATACCTTTTCAGAAATGATAGAAAATCTTTGGTGTGCAACCCTAGGTAGATTCAAAGCACTGCAGACACTAATCTGATGATATCCATAGAAACATACGATGACAAGAACAATACTACCTTTGTCATGCTCGCTTGAGACATCTGCTAAACCCTACAGACCTAATGCTAGAGTCTGATTTGCCCAGATGTAACTTCAGTGATGAACATATCAGCAAAAGGAATTGGAGTACAGCTGTCGATGTGGCGGTAATTAACGAGAAGGATGGCAATGCCAAAGGTTGACATCATGGACACCAGAAACTGAAAGAGCTCACGAGAGAAAGCAGGGATACGAAGATGAAAGGAGGTACCGGTATTACTTCCTTGGAGATACTGAAGAGGAGCCAATTAGAAAAATTGTCAGCATTTTCAAAGATACAACCATCTCTGGGGGAAGTGACAACGGCAGTGAAGGAGCCCTTCGGGGTGCTATGGCTGCGGTGTCAAAGGTCTCCATATTTTCCACTCTACCACTGTAGAAGCCATGACGCCACGGCACAGGTAAAACTCGCGGGCGCAGTAAGCTTCCCTCTCCGATACACCTATGCCTCCATATTGCCAGGGGAGAAACTTCGTTTTAAATATGAGTATGATTATTTTGATTCTCCCTCCAAATCATTTAGCCCTGGGAAGAAACAGTATTACCCATTAACCAACAAAAACACTCAGTCAAAATCGATGATGAAATAACAGAGATGCTGGAAATTTCAGAAGTTTCTCATTGTAAAAAATATATTCAAGAACTTAGAGAATAGGGTTATAGTACAATCAATAAAATCAGTTAAACCATATCCATAGAGGCAAAAAAGGAAGATACAAAGTACTACTATATCAATACTGAAAGGACTTCTCTGAAGCTGCTATAGCATACAAATGATAACAGAATATCAGAACTGAATGTGTCAATAAATTCTATAATATGGATGAAATTCTCTGAAAACACATTTTTCCAAACTGCTTCAAGATGAAATATGAAATATGAAGAAACTTATATGAAGGAAATTGAGTTATTTATCAAAAACTTTCTCAAGAGAAACTACAAACTCAGAATGCTTTTGGGAGGGGCCGAGGAGATGGCTCAGTAGAGAAAGCTTTTGCCTGGCAAGTATGAGGGCCTGAGATCAATCACTGGCTCCAGGGCCGGCAGTATAGCTCAGCGGACTAAGCGCTTGCTTAGGTAAGCACAGGGAGCAGTGTTCGATCCTTGGTTCCCCAAGCCGCGCCGGCCCCGCCTTCGGGTGCGCTGAGCCGGCGATGCAATCCGGGCGTGGTGGCACGCGCCTGTAATCCCAGCACAAGGGAGGCAAAAAGCAGGAAGATCACTATGAATGTGGGCTGCATGCATAGTGAGACCCTGCACCAAAAAAAAATAGAAAAAAGCAAAAAAAAAAAAAAAAAAAAAAAAAAAAAAAAAAAAAAAAATCACTGGCTCCACCAAAAAAAAAAAAAAAGAATGCTTTTATGATTATTTCTATAAAAAAATTAAGGAGAAAAAGAACATGAATTAGACATAAACTTCTTCAAAATATTGAAGAAGGTGAAACACTTCACCCTTGTGAAATAAAACCAAAAACCCTAGTGCCAAAGCATTCCAGAACATCTTTCACTGACAAAGATTTAAAAGTCTTTCACAACATATTAAAAAGCCAAATCTATCCCTGGTTCCGCTTGCCTCACTGGCCCTGCCCTCGGGTGCGCTGAGCAGTCCATGGAGTCCGGGCGTGGTGGCGTGCGCCTGTAATCCCAGCGCCAGGGAGGCAGAAAGCAGGAGGATCACTATGAATGTAGGCTGCATAGTGAGACCCTGTACAAAAAAAAAAAAAAACTAAATAAAAAAGCTGAATCTGAATATATATATATATATATATATATATATATATATGTGTATATTTGCATGTATTTATGCCCATTCATCTGTGTCTATCTCTGCATAAAAGAGAGCACACTAATAATGTAATAAGACAAATATCACAGGAAAAACAATGGTTTAGCACTCACTCAATGCATTTTTACCTTTTATAAATAGAATAAAGGAAAAATAATCATTTAATCTTTCTGAGAAAATATTTTACAAAATCTGGTACTCATTCAAAATAAACACTCTCAGAAATCCTGGAAGTGTGCTTTCTATCTACTGAAAATTACATATTTATAAAAATGTAAAGCTAATATCCTAATTGGTCGTGGATTTGGGGCACTTTCCTCCTGTAGCAGGGAAAAACCCAAGGTGTTTTTTCACTGCTGTTATTTCACACTGTCTTAGAAATGTTTGTAAGTGTGAGAGGGCAAAAAAGAAGGTATAAAATGTTTAAATATTGAAAATAAGAAGTGAAAGTATCACTATTTGGAGATTTTTTTGTTTATACAGAAAACCCTGAAGAATCAAATTAATAACTAGAAATAATTAGTGAATTTAGAAATTTCATAAAATGCAGAATTAAAATAAAAGATCAAATTCTATGTTTGCCAGTTTCAAAGAAATGAAAAACTCAAAAAGATTACAAATTTCCCTTAGTATCAATAACAAATTATTTAGGAAAAAATATCAGCACATCATGTCCCATAGAAAACTACACAACACCACTGGGGGAAATCAAAGAAAACAAAAAGTGAAGTGGTATGTTACGGATTGGAATTTTCAGCATATTAAAACAGCAACTGTCTCAAGAAGTGATGTTAAATAATTGGATTATAAAAATGGACTTGTAGGGCCAGGGAGATGATAGCTCAGCAGTCTAAGCACCTGCCTGGAAAGCACAAGGACTCAGGTTTGATCCCCAGCACTGCCTGCTGTGCCACAGGGGGTCCCCAGGTGTATCATGCCAGCCACCGAAACCAGGCATGGTGGTGCACGCCTGCAATCCCTGCACTTGGAGGGTGAGGCAGGAGGATCACGGTAAGTCTGAGCTATGTAGCAAGACCTTGTACCAAATAAGTAAATAAACAAAACATTTTGTAAAATGGAAAAAAAAAACTTGTAGTGCTACCTAACAGCACAAATTAAAATAAATTAGACATATCATAGACCTAATCATAAAAATTACCTCTAGAAATTCTGGAAGAAAGCATAGAAAAACACCTTTATGAGTTAAGAGTAAGCAAAATTTTCCTAGAACACAGAAAACACACTCCAATAGAAAATACTAATTTCTCCTTTGACATCCTATGTGCCAGGGGATGCATGTATGTGTTTATAGGACAAAAATTCACGATGGAAAGAAAAATGTTCAACAGTAATTAGGATCCCGCCCATCCACACACCGCTTGTATCTGGCTGTGGGTTACACACACACACACACACACACACACACACACACACACACCACAGAGATTGTAAGTAGAACTGAGCAATATGTATCCACCTGAGAAGAGGACAGGTCAGGGTAAAGTAAATACAAATATAATTTCAAGGTTCTATCAGCTGGTTTAGAGTAGAAAAAGAATTGGCACACAACGCCAGGAAATAGGGGCATCGTTTTCAAGCCCATTTCTTCTGTTTCTCTCCAGTGACACTTCCTTCCATTCCTCTGATGATCTTCTGCTTCTGTGACCTTAGGTCCTGTGCCAGCAACAACTTCTGCTTCCCTCCTCGTCCCGCAGCCACAAGTTTCTGTCGGACCTGGGGGAGCAGGGGCCGCTGGACCTCTAACGTCGGTCCTCCAGGCTCTTACGTCCTCCCAGCGGGGGCTATCACAGAGAAAGGAGTTTCTGTTCCCCAAAGTTTTGCATTTAGCTCTTCAGCTTTACTCCGCTCAAATCAATTCCCCCAGCAGAGGGCAGCAAAAGAGCAGGTTTACTTTAAGAATGGGTGATAAAAGCAATGGAATTTTTTTTTCATGGATTTGGTTGTTCCAGGGTCTCACTACACAGCTCGGACTAATGTTGACCCTTTTGTTTCCAACCTTCCGAGAGCTGAAATTACAGGTGTGCGCCACTACGCCCAGACTCTGGTTGGCTCAACGCACCCTGGGAACAGGGCTGGCTTGGCATGTGGTGCTGAGGATTGAACTGTGGTCCCTACGCTTGCCTAAGCAGGTACTTAGTCCGCTGAGCTAGCTCACCGGCCCAGGCCATGGAATTTTTCACACTCTGGACAAACCAAAAATCATATTGTCATCATCCTGTGTTGATAGAGCTCCTGGCTAAGTAATTCCCTGAACTGACTGCTGGTTTTCTTGGTGTTATCAAATGGAGGACTCAAATCAAAGAGAAAACGGCAGGGGGAATGCAGAAATATGGCACGTGAGCCGGGCGTGGTGGTGCATGCCTATAATCCCAGCACTTGGGAGGCCGAGGCAGGAGGATTGTTGTGAGTTCAAGACCAGCCTGAGCTACAAAGTGAGCTTAAGGCCAGCCTGAGCTGCATAGCAAGACCCTGTCTCAAAAAGACAAAAAAAAAAAAAAAAAGAAAAAGAAATATGGCACGTGGAGTCTGTGCAGTGGTTGTAAAATGTGCTTGTACGCTCCTATTTAAAGCAGCAACTGTTCAGAATATCACAGGAGAGGGAGAAGTAGGTAGGGGAAGATAAAAAAGAGACCATGAGGTGGTAATTACTATTTTTTTTTCTAAAGATTTATTGATTTGGTACAGGGACCTCGCTATGCATGTCAGACTCATAGTCATCCTCCTGTCTCAGCCTCCCCAGCACTGGGATTACAGGCATGCGCCAACACTCCCAGTTTTGGTGGCCCGCACAGGGCCCCCGGGTTTCCGGGTCCAGCATGGTATGCAGTACCGGGAATTGAACCTGGGTCCTTGAGTGGTGCTTAGACCGCTGAGCTATCTCTCTGGCCCAAATTGGCAATTATTGAAGCTGGGTAATGTGGGAATATGAGAATCTAGTATTCTATCACATCCACCTTGCAAAATAATCATTTCTCCTTTGTATGCATTTGGAAATTTACAAACAAGGAGTGGAATTACTTTAAAAGAAGAGTTCAGTGGGTAAAACTTGGTCCACACATAGGGAAAAAACTTCATGAACTCTGTGGCACAGCGGGGTGAATTTAGTCAACAGCAATGCGCTATGTATCTCAGAGTAGGAGAGGATTTTGAGTGTGACCCCGTCAAGAAATGGTATAAGTCTGAGGTGAGTGAATATGTTGGTGCTCTGAGTTGATCATTATCCAATATATGCATGAGCCAAAATGTTTTATTGTGCCCTATAAATCTGTACAAATAATGTGTATCATGAAAAACTAACTCAGGGGAGACGACCAACCTGATGTTCAGGAAGGCTGAATAGTGTAGGGTGTGCCCGGGGGTGAGGTGGAGCCAGGAGCCAGCTGTTTATTGTGTCAGACATAGAGAAAGCTTTATGTCATCAAGGCAGCTGAGATACCATGGTAAATGCTTTGTATCAAAATGTTGAAAGGGCTGGGGAACTAGCTCGGCAGTCTAAGTGCCTGCCTGGCAAGTGCAAGGACCCAGGTTCGATTCCCAGTACTGCATATCATCCCAGCCCCGAAACCCTGGACACCATGCCAGCCACTGAAACTGAGTGTGGTAGTGTGTGCCTATACTCCCAGTGCTGGGAGGCTGAGACAGGAAGATCACTATGAGTCCAAGCTATATAGCAGGACCTTGTACCAAATAAATAAAAGATTTTTTTTTAATGTTGAACATTTTCCTCCTAAAATTAAGAACAATATATTAGATAAAATTACCTTTAAATGCCCATATTAATTATTGCAACTGTCCTACTAACTTGTTTTTGAAACTGTCTCATTGCTATTTCTTTCTCAATAAAATTAAGAAAAAAAGAAAATATAAATAAAAATAAATGCCCAGATCTAATTAAAAGCATGCTCCCAGTGAAAGTGTTAGGTACTTCTTTGACCCACAGACTAACCCTAAAGGACTATGTCCCTACAATGAGCCAGTATATTTATGAAACAGTTGCATCAGGAAACATCAACTAGAAAAACAGGAGCCATCTAAAAAGAAGGGAAATTTGAAACAGACTTTGTCATTTTTCCCTTAGCAAACAAGTAAGGCTTAAATTTTAGACCCTGTATTCAACTCGCACAGTTGACCCAGAACAGAAATGGAGTACGCAAATCAAATGCAGAGAGAGGCAGTTATAGTGTCATAACATTCCAGTGGGCCAGATTCTGGTCTACTTTGTGGAGAATAAAGCCACCATGAATAGCTGAAATGCATGTGCCCCAGCAGAAAAAGAACAGGCCCCTTGCCTGATTACAAAGGAGTGAAGGTCAGGTCCTTCCCACGTCAGGGGTGTGGCTTTGTCTCTCTCTGAGGCCTAGCCAATCAGAAGGCACAGTGACTTCCCTGTATGAAGCCCTCACCCTTGAGATCTGGAAATCTTTTGCTCTTACCTCTGCTTGCCATGGCTTTCAAGCTCCTCTGCTGTGTGTTGTTTTGTTTCTCGAGAAGAGGTAAATTTGGAAAGCAGATGGGGAAATCCTCACCTTAAATTATCCAGTCTCAGGTTAGGTTTTCTCCTGAAGATCTCAGCAAGAGGTTATAGTTGTCAGCTCTGTCTCAAGTTTCTGTCTTCTTTTCCCACAGGGTCCATGGCTTCTGGCATTACTCAGACCCCAAGGAACCGGATCACACAATCAGGAGCAAATTCTGTGCTGGAATGCTCTCAGACCAAGGGTCATGGCCGAATGTTCTGGTACCGACAAGATCCAGGACAGGGGCTATGGCTGACCTACTACTCCATTGATATCAATGACACTACCAAAGGAGAGATCTTGGATGGGTGCAGTGTCTCTCGGAAGGAGCAGGCTACATTTTCCCTCTCCATGGAGGTTGCCATCCCCCATCCACACAACACTCTACTTCTGCGCCAGCAATTATATGCACAGTGCTCCTGGGCCACCTGCTTGCTTCACAGAAAGGCAGGCAGACGGGTACCAGATTTGCTCAGAAGAGCATGGACCCTTCCTGGGTATAGGGTGTGGGACATCTAGACCTTCAAATGGTCCTATTCCATGTGAGCATCTGTGTGAGCCACTTCAGATCAAAGTCTCCAGGCCAGGGGACATTGAAGGCACAGGCTGCACCAGGTGGGTGACCTCTGCCTCTGCTGCTTCCTGTCTCTGTCTTAGCAGGTGGCCCCATGGTCACCTCTCAGGAGAATGAATTTGAGCATTGACAGCAGTTCCTTATCTTCAACACCAGCATTTCCTGTGGGCACAAATGCAATGTGGCATTTAATAGTTCTTTTGCTGTTGTCTGAATCTACTCTGTTCTGTTCCCACTGAAGTCCCTTTGTCCTGTCTGCCCTTTCTCAGCTCTGTTCTCTGAGCTCAACTCCCTCAGTTCTACATTTAGTTGCCTTTGTACTAAAAATAATCCTAAAACTTAATCTGAGCAAACTGAAGTAACATTATATCTGACCAGGAAAGTGAAGCACCAGAGCCTGACTTAAAGAAGTAATTATTCATCGACTCTCCCTCCTCTGATCTCTGTTCAAGTTCATTTTAATCCACAGGAGCAGATAAATTTGTGTTATTATCTGGACTCGTGGAGCCAGAGTGAGGAGCTTGAAGGTCCCTCTTTCCACCTAGGCAGTAGAACAATTTCCCAGCTCTCTTGCGGCAGGGACCTCCCAGGAATCAGTAGGGTCCAGGCACAGGAGTGTTCCATCAGTGACTGCCAGGGCATGAAGGAAGTGCTTTGCTGAGAATCAAGTTCAAAGTGTCTTCACATGCTTTTTTAAAAATAATTTTATTGAGAAATAAATAGCAATGAGACAGTTTCAAAACTGATTACTAGGACAGTTTCAATAATTTTAATACATTGCATATTGTTGTCTTCTTAGTGGTTATTCATAGCACAAGATGCAGACATGATATACTGTCCATAAACACTATTAGAATCAAGAGAAAGTAGCTGTATATCTATCCCAGCTTTTTGTACATACAGATACAAAATGGTCCTTCATTTGTATCCCCTTTTTGTTTAGTTCTGTCAGAGTTGGGTATTCCATTGCCATTTAAATATTGAAGGTGCAAGGATTCAGCAAAATATTTCAATATACTCCAGTAGTCCATAGTAGCAGTGGGTCATCCATAGGACTGGCAATGTCAGAATTTGTTGACTTGAGTCTTTTACAGCTCAGCATATTTATATGGCTTTACTTTTCATACCTCATTTTTATACTTTTCTGCTGGATGGCTAAGACCAAGATAAAGCAAGACCTATACAACAAGAAATGTAACTTCTGTATCTGCCATGGTCAGTCAAATCCTGTCAGGATTTAGCCTGAAACCCTGTACTGCAGTCTCAATCCTTCATCAATGTCAGTCATGTGGATAGGTCACGGCCATTGCTTGACTTTATTCTTTCCCACAGGCCCCAGTTCTTTCGGCAACGGGATCTACAGGTCTTTGTGACTGCTCAGAAATAAAGAGCCCTGCTTGTCTCACTTTCTATCAGTTCATATCTGAAAAAGTCACTTCTTTCTTTCATTCATTTTTCTTTCCTTGTCTAGTCTCCTTCATGAGCTCTATCTCATCTAATTTCTCCCTCAAAAATAAAAATAAACTTATCCCTGGAATTTCTTTCCCTGGTTTCTACACTCATTCCTCATGTCTCGTAAAAGTTCTTTTTTCTTAAGCTCCCCATTGTTCTCTTTATTGGTCTCTTGGCTCTTTCTAGTAAATTTTCCGAGGAGCATCACTTCCCTCCTTTCTTCTCAGGGTGAGCATTTCCCTCAGCCTCCCAAACTGTAATCAGGACATCTCCTTCCATAAATGCTAGCTGACTTCAGTTGTCTACTAGATGCCCATCTACACCCTCTCTGAACAACATTCAACTCAAGGAAGGCATTACTAGGACCAGCCAAATAGCTCAGTGGATTAAAGCACCTGCTTAGGCAGACGCAGGGGCCAGGAGTTCCGTCCCGACCTGCCATGCTGCCCCATCCTCTTTGCACTGTGTGTTAGTTGTAACTTGGCTAAATCAGCTCCCGCAGTTCCTTCTCTGCATGGAGGCCCAGAGACTCTACACTTCAGTGGAGCAGTCCCAGACTTCGGAGGAGCTTTGTCTTCACAGGAGCTTGATCTTCGCAGCCATGGCACCCTGTGATCTTCCCCTTGCAGTGCCCCTCTTCTCGGTCAGCTGGAAAGAAAGAGAGAAACTTAAAGGACACTGCAGCAGCTGCTCCTCCTGTGTTCTTCATTGTTCTCTGCTGCATAAACTGCTGTCATTTGCCTTAGAGCCAACAAAATACAGACTAAACCCTCCAATAACTGTGAGCCAAATAAACCTTCCTTCCTTCACTTTGATTGGCAGGTATTTGTTCCAACAACAAATAAAAAAGTAAGACACACTGAGACTGCAATTGAGACTGGGCGTGGTGGCACATGCCTGTAATCTCAGCACTTGGGAAGCTATCAACAGGAGGATCCCTACGAGTCTGGTCTATGCAGCGAGACCCTGAACACCCTGTAGACTCTGTTGAGGACTGAGTCTACTGCTTCCTTCCTCTTGGCGCCCATGCTGGCCTCACAGCATTTCTCTCGTGTGACTGGAGCAACCCTTCTCAGTTCCTCTTTTCTGTTAGCCCTCACATTAAACCCACTGCCACTCTGTTACACCTCTATCCCATGTTGTCCATCGTAGGTTGGGTTCTCAGAGAACAGACTGGTCAGAGAGGTTAGCATACGGGTCCCTCCTGGAATGTGCCAGCATTGTCATTTGAAAGAGGAAGGAGGATTTGGTGGGAGGAGGACTCCATAGAAGGAGACGCTTTGCGGACTACAGCCTCCACTAGGGCATGAACAGGGCCCGCGGGGTCCTGGAAGCTGGGACGGCCCTGGGAATGATCCCAGGTCCAAGGAGAGGCAGGTCTTTCTCCCACTTTCCCTGTAATGATATCATTAGTTCAGACTGTCCACTTTTCAGTTTCCACTGCACATGTGCTCATCTAATTTGGTTTCTCACCCCCTCCGTCATGGTCTGTCCTCTCCTGCAGACCCTTCCCCATCCATCTCCTAGAAAATCATCTTGTATCTCAGCCCTCCCAGGCTCTTACCTCGTCTGCTTTATTTGGTCTTGCCCATGGCCGCCAGTGTGATTGTGTTTACTGTATTCACATGGCACACAAAGCCCTTTATGAGCAGGTTTCTTACTCCAGCTCTGGCCAAGCTTTCCAAGTTCTCCGCAGGGCATCAGATTGTAGCTCAGCTGAACTTCTTACATTTCCCTGGGTGGGTCAACCTCAGTGGCACAGGAGCACCTTTGGCAAATCTCTCTTCTAGATCTAAAATGAGCTACCTCTTGGTTGTCTTACTCAATGTTCCTTTCTTCTGGACCAGCTCCTACAGTCCCAAACTATAGTCATTATGTTTTATATAATTCTTTCCATATTTCTTCTTCCAAGGACCACCTAGTCCGTAGATTAATAGATTCCAATTTTACACCCATAGGTACAATTTCTAGTTTAGTAAAGAAATGATAGAGAAAAGCAGGGGAGTATGTGTGGGTGGACAGGAAAATAGACTCAAATGTGTGTTCAAGTGGTTCTCCATGGTTTTGTGCCAAAGAACATATTTCCTGACTTCTGGCGCAAGTGTATTTCAGTTCTCCACACCTCCTACCCACAAGTCCCTTAAAACAAATAAAACATACTTGGCTGAAAGGAGATGGAAAAATGCAAAAGGGCATCTTCTTGGGCCAAAAAATGTGTATTATGTACCAATTATTATCTTCTGTTAATATCTGAGGGAAATACATGAATGATTGAAAATCAGGACATCAGGAGTCATCCTTCCAAACACACATGCTGCAGGAGAAGTGAAAATCATTCTCCCTGATGGTGGCTGAGGCTTGGCATAAGGGCACGTGAAGGAGGGTGCATGTGTGTGTGCTCGCAGGTGTGCATGTTTGGTTTTGAAAACCTTGAGCACAAGTATTTTTACTTACCTATCACATATACTTTAGTTTGAATAACTGGCAACTTGGGTTCATGCCCAGAGTTCTAGTTTGGCAGCCTGCAGGCAAAGGAGCAATGTATGGCACCAGAATGGTGAGTCATGCCCCATCTGGGGGGGCTCCAGAGCCCCTAAGTGTTGGGGGAGCCTGGTTTCAAACACAGTACTGAAGCTCACAAAACACAGGCGGTGCCAGTGGCTGTGAGCTTCTGGAGCTGAATTTGCCCCTGCAGAGATAGGAACTGCAGGGCTGGGGATTATTCTTGGTGCAGGCCTGGAGGCCTCCAGGGCTATCGCACTGCTATGGGGGCCAGAGACCTAGTTCTGGAGGTGTCCATCTGCAGTTTAGAAACCAGGACACTCTGCCTTCCCTCCTTCTGAGGACAGATGCCACAATGTAAGGTTCGCACTGAGCTGCCCTCTGATTCCAGATGTCTCCATCTGGGCTGAACACCCACTCTACTGTGGATCTTCTCACAGGAGTATTCCTGCAGACATGATGAACCCTGCAAGGACTACACGACCCTGCAAACCCAAGAAGTTCCCATGCTTTATTCGACCAATAACATGTAGAGACACATGTAGCCACTTCCCCTGGCAACTCCCATATCCTTAAGTGTTGGCATTTAACATCTCTCAGCAGCTGCTCTGGAGATTTTTCTAGCCATAGAAGAAAACTGATGTTTACAGAATATGTTTTCATCAGTCAGAGCCTAGCCATGTGAGATCTAGTCCTGCACAGGGCAGTGGGCCTCTACTGTCCCCATCTGCCCTCAGTACCCATGCATGTGAGTAGGACCCAGTTGCCCCCATAGCTGCCCCATTCCGAGGTCTGACTCTCTCATCATTCCCTTTCTTTGCCCACTTCTACTGTGAGATGTTGGTTTGACATTACGCTGTTCAACTTCTCTCTCCTTACATTCTCTTGAAGCTCCAGCAGGGAGTCTCCCTCCTTCCTCTCTATCTTAAGTCTTTCCAGAGAATCTTTTCCAAAGCTGTTTACATTTTTCACTTATTTTTCAGCAGGGGGCAGTAAAGTTTAATTTACTTTAAGCTTACTCAACACTTCCTGTTAAGGCAAGACTAGACTTCGAAGTGAAGGCAAAACTAAATGTCATTAGTGATTTCAAGAGTTGTCTTCAACTTAAAGGAGCACTGAATGGTACAAGAGGGTTTGCTATGTGGTGAGGGTTATAATCCTTGTGTAGGAGACCTCAAGAGCAAGGAGGATCCTCCCACATGTGTTATATTCTGCAAATAAAAGCTCAAAGTGTGGACATTTAATAGTCAAAATATCTTGTTAATCTGAAGTAAATGTGAATTTTATTCAATGTCAACTGTGAGGCTTAGGGAACTAAAGCGAAGGGCTCTGGCCCAGGAGGAATGCTGGGCTTGGTCCTGCGGCCCATAATAAAGGCTGAGGACTTTTCTGTTGAGAAGGAATACAGAAACGGAAGAGGGAGGAAGCACTCGATCTGCGTTTTTGCTTACTGCAGCAGGAGCCAAAGGCAACATTTAGCTTACGCTACCAGAGCATGTGCTGGAATAACTTCAAATGCGAACGTTCTTTTCTGGCCTTGTGGATGGTAGTTGAAGGAAAATGACTCTAAAATTATTGTAGATGAAGCTTATGTTAGTAAAGTCGCTAAAGCCTAAGTAAATCAGTGAAAATAGGACTGAGAAAGCTGTGTAATTACTGTACAGAAATGAGACTCTATCTTTTGGAGAACTCGGTGAATGCTAGTTACTGTTCCTAAGCGATTGCCTCATTAACGTTCACTTCCCCTACCTGTCTCAGGAGCTCTGATTGCGGGGACTGTCTTTCTTTTGAATATTCTTTTCTCTCTGGTCTGCGGTGTTTATCCTCAAACTTCACCTCCTTTTCAACATTGCTAATTAGGTGAAATCCACTTAGCATCTTTCAAACTTCAGTAGTGCTCATTTTCCTAGTTTGGAAAACAACTGTCACCAGTAATTTATTTTGTACTTTAGCTAGAATAAACGATCGTGAATGTTTGACATAGAAAGCAAAGGCCAGCATTTGAGAAGACAAGTGTGTTAGCTGGCCCCTTTGAACCATGTGGAGTGACTCTGTGCTCCTTAAAATTATTTAAATGGGGAAAGTGAACCAAGATAATGAGGCAAAGCACCAGGCCTACTGTGGGTGACAGAGGGAATAAGAGAGTGGCAAAGAGGAAGCTGCTTAAATAGCACAGCTGCGGGGCTCAGAGCATCCACCGGGATTGTGTCTTCCTCACACAGTGGCTGTCCCAGGAGCCATCCTGCTTCCTCAGGATGGAGGACGCCTGCAGTTGTCACCCTGAGTATATCATGGCTGGCAGACTCTTCTGCTATCTAGCATTTTACTTCCTGGGAATAGGTAAGTCACAAATTTAGACTTTTCCAAAGTCAGGAAAGACAGTTTGTCTATATTGGGTTTCTTCCTGACCCATTTTGAACTCTGTGACCAATTGTGTCTCCTCCTCTCAGATCCTGGTGTCTCCCAGATTCCAAGACACTGCATTACAGGGATAGGAAAGAAGGTTGTTCTAGAATGTTCACAAACCATGGGCCACAACAACATGTACTGGTACAGACGGGATCCAGGCAGGGAACTGCAGCTGATCCAATACTCCTATGGCACTAACACCACAGAGAAAGGAGAGCTGTCCTCTGAGTTGACAGTCTCTAGAGAAAGACTGGAGCGTTACCCACTCACCTTGGAGTCTTCCAGCCCTACAGACACAGCTCAGTACTTCTGCACCAGTTCTGATTACACAGTGCTACGTGGTCACCTACATCCTGCACAAAACGGGTAGTCCCTAAGGTGAGGAAGCCCTGCCTCCAGAGTGCTCACCTTCAGAAGCCACTCTGGGTCTCCCTGAACTCCTCAGCCCTGGGGAGCCACAAGGTCTGAGTAACAGGATGGCCTCAAAACTAAAGCTTGGCCAATCTCTGCTGAACTCAACAGTCAATGTGGACTTCTCCCAATCATCCAACTCTACCTGCTCACCTGTTCATGTTACACTTTACTCTCTTCTCCCTTTATTTTTTCCTAATTTTTCTTTCCTCCTGATTTTTGTCCACTTTGCTTTTCCTTTTCTTAATCTGCATGTACATTTTAAGCAATCTCATCTGGCCTATTATTCAAACCATGCCTTTCCTCAGTCCTAAGCTTGTCCCTAAATCCACCCACTAAGTATGTCTATATCCGTGTCACAGGCCCCTCAGTTCAGCTAGCCCTTAAGCCACCCAAGCATGAAGTTCTCCCACCACCCTTAGTGCCTCTTGTAGCAGGTTTCAGTAATCCTGTTACATTTGATTCCTGAAAATGGTTCCTGTGTATCAGTGATGGCGGACATGTTAGAGCTTTCAGTAAGACACAAAAGCCACCGTGGCATCTGGCAGTAGGTTCACCACCTCGGGTATAGATCATTACGCTACATTTATGCATCCTCAAACTGCTGGATATTCGGATTGCTCCAGTTGTAAGCTATTATGAATAGAGTAACAATGAACAATTAAGTATGTGAGCATCTTTGTGAGGACACATTTTACAGGCTCAGAGATTGCTGAGGCCCACAGTAAGTATCTGATACATTTTAAAACAAAAGAAAACAGCTAAATATTTTCACAGGCGGCTGTTTCATGATCCATTGCCACCACCATTGGCCACCACACCCTTTTTGGCTCTTGGCATTTTCCGTGCAATTGAATGACGTTATTTCCCTGGGAATTAATTTTTACATTTCCCTGCTGGTGAATAAAATTAAGAATCTTGTACAATGCTTGGTAAAATATTTATTCAAGATTTTGTCTTTGTATTTGTTTTATATATAGAACATCCTTTTCTGATGTATGACTTTCAAGTTTACTCCTCTTAATAGTAATACAGACACTCTAGCTCTTGTATTGTGTGTGTGTGTGTGTGTGTGTGTGTGTGTGTGTTGTGCTTTGTTTTGTTTTGTTGATACAGAGTCTTGCTACACAGCTTGGACTCATAGTGGTCCTCCTGTCTCAGCCTCCACAGCACTGGGATTAAAGGCATGCACCACCATGCCAGGTTCCGAGGCCATCAAGTCATGCAGTCAATATCGGGGATCAAACTTGGCTCCTTGTGCTTGCCAGACAGGTGCTTAGACCACCAAGCCATCTCCCCAGCCCTTAGCTCTTGTATTATTACTGCTTAAATGATTTCTCTTCTACTTTCAGAATATGTATGCCTTTAATTCCTTTTTTAAATTAATTGTATTGAGAAAGAAATAGCAATGAGACAATTTCAAAACAGGTTAGTAGGACAGTTACAATAATTAATACCTTGCATATTATTATCTTCATAGTAGTTATTCACAGTATAAGATGCAGACATAATATCTTGTCTAAACACTATTAGTATAAATCTCATTGAACTAAGAGAAAGTAGCTATATATCTATCCTAATTCTTTTGTATATACAGATACATTTTTTTCACTACAAAATGATCCTTCATTTATATTCCCCTTTTTTGTTCTGTATGCCTTTAATTCTAAAGTGCTTTTCTTGTAGTCATCACTTGGCTGGACCCAACATTTTGTGTTTTTCAATATGAAATCTCTCAAATAGATTACAATTTGATACTATGTTTTAATAGATTAAAATCTGATAGTATAAAGCTACTCGCACAAACCATAGCAGAAAGGATTTTTGAGATTGGTTTTGACAGAGACATTTGGATACTGACCCAACACACAGGCACTAACAGCAAAGCTAGACCAGTAAGACTTCGTCAAGCTGAAAAGCTGCATGGTGAAAAAGCAATTGGCACAGCGAAGATATAAACTATGGGATGGGAAAAAATCTGAAAACCACATGTCTGACAAGAAATTACTGTAATAGATACACAAAGAACTCAAAATCTCAGGTTCAAGAAAATTGCTTGCCTAACAAATACATAAAACCAGAGTATATATTTCTCAAAAGACTGAATAATGTTATTCACCACTGATCCTCAGGCAAATTAAAATCATAATGAGGTGACACTGCACAACTGTTACAATAGCTATGAAAAAGACAAAAACAGAGGCAAGTGAATATACTAAATGTTGATAGGGACATGGACAGAAATATAGCTGTGGACCTTGCTTATGGAAATGTAAATTTGCACTGCAAATCAGCATGGAAAACAATATGGAGATTCCACAAAACATTAAAAATAGAACAACCATATGTTGTAGCAATTTTGCCCCTGAATACGTATTCAAAGGACATGGAACTGGCACATGGAGGAGGCATCTGCCCTTCCATATTCATAGCTGCATAGTTCACAGTGACACTTTGCTAAGTTTGATGGGTGCAAATTAACACGTGTGTCCATCAGAGAATAATGCATTCTTACAAAATGATGCAGAATGGGAAATTCTTGCATTTGCAACTAAGTGGATGATCTGGAAGACGTTTCGCTTAATAAAATAAGCCAGCCACAGAAGGATAAAGACACACTGCTGGTGAGAGTGTAGACTGGTACAAGCATTGTGGAGGCCAGTGTGGGGACTCCTCAAAAGAGTAGGACTGGAAATCCCATTCAAGCCGGCTATCCCCCTACTGGAAATTTTCCCAGGGGAACTGAAAACATTGTATCATGGTGATATATGTGTACCTACGTTGATAGCAGCGCAATGTGTGACAGCAAAATCTTGGAAACAACCAAGATGTCCATCACATGAGGAATGGTTGAAAAAGATGTGGTATTTCTATATCATGGAGTATTACTCAACTATTAAGAATGATAAGCTTGAAGCATTATATTGAAGTGGATGCCACTTGAACATATACTCGTAAGTGAAATAAACCAGCCACACATGTGTAAATATTGTATAGTCTCCCTAGTATAAGAAGTCAAAAGCAGAAATACAAATGGAAATGTACAACTAAAAACAATTGAGTCAGATAAGGCAAAGTGAATGGCATATGCTGCAGGGTACTAATCAGCTTTTCTTCTGGATGGTTAACAACCTAAGTTCACAGATCAAAATTGGAGAAATAGAAGAGCTGCAAGGCCAGCCTGCATTTTGGCTCTAGCCTTTCAAGGTCAGCGAAGACTCAGGGCATAGGAGAACCTGTACTGCAACATCATGAAACTCAGTTGAGCCCCAAATTTTCTGAACAAGGAGATTATAGAGCCACAGAGGAAAGAGATCGAAGTTCTATAGTGTGCCTGGGGAGAATCACATGGAGAGAAAACTTTCTCTCAGGCTCTCACAGAGAGCAAACTGGTCAAGCATTAGCCATGACTCATCCACATGGATGACACAGACAAAGGATATACAGAATAAGGTACAGGACTACAAGATAAACCCTGAGGGTACTTCCTGACCTCATAAGAAACAAAAACTACATGTGTTAGTATGTAGGTCTTGTTCTATCTAGGTCTTAACCATCCAGCAGAAAAGTATAAAAGTGAGGTATACAACACAGGGCCATAATAATAAGTTTAGCTGTAAATGACTATGATTGACAATTTCTTCAGATAACTCACTATTGTTGTGGAATGCTGGACTGTGTTGGACTTTGTCATTGAGTTCAGGCACCTAAATTGGTTGAATGACAATGGAGTGCCCATGTTTGACAGGTGTAGACAAAGGAAGGGGTATAGAAAGGAAGAATCATGATGTGTGTGTATGGACAGTACAGTTGGAATAGGTAGTGCTGTGCTTCTACATAATTCTGTGAGAGGCAAGATTTGCACTAATGGTGGTTGGACAGGATATTATGTCTGCTTCTAGTACTATG
>PVKA01015638.1:0-49521 GCA_004027165.1 Ctenomys sociabilis | reverse complement strand
TTTTTTGAGACAGGGTCTCACTGTGCAGTTCAGGCTGGCCTTAAGCTCACTTTGTAGCTCAGGCTGGTCTCGAACTCACAACAATCCTCCTGCCTCAGCCTCCCGAGTGCTGGGATTACAGGCATGCGCCACCACGCCCGGCTTTATACCATGTTTTGAGCATGATTCTTCCATGCTTAATATTAGGGAAGAAAATAACAGAGATATGAGCTCAACAGGATGGATTTTTCAGAACAAACCTGAAAGGGTCCCCTCTGGGACTAGAGACCAGACTAGCAGCACTGCCACAGGCTCTGGGGCTTTTTGTAGGGCCACAGGGAGAAAGGTGCTCAGGGAGGGGATGTTGTTGCTGTCAAGAGGCTGAGGCAGGAGGAATGTTGTGAGACTAGCCTGAGCTACAAAGTGAGCTACAAGGCTTGAGAGAGTGCAAGCAGTAATGGTTGCCCAAGGACAAGTTTGGGACAGCACAGGGGTAGTGGCTACTGTCAGTAGCAAGGCTTCCGATACTAAGGTGTAGCAAGGCTGCCCTTTATTCCCCCAGGGGCAGCCATCCTGGGAGGAGGTGGCTAAAGGGGTTTCTTATCAGGTTGTTGGTGGTCAGATTCCTTCAATTACTAGATATGATCTTTCAAAATAAAAATGAAATTATACTATGCATTATCTTTTCCAGTTCACTTGTTTCATTTCATAAATACAGTCTGTCCAAAAATGTAGAAGCACTTTAGGAAAAGAAAAATAGTATGCTTTTTTTTTTTTTTTTTTTTTTTTTTTTTTTTTTTTTTTTTTTTTTTTTTTTTTTTTTTTGTGGAACCAGGGATTGAACTCAGAACCTTGTGCTTGCCAAGGAAATGCTTATTCCACTGAGTCAACTCCCCAGCCCTGATGTTTTTTCAATAGACAGTGTTACCCTCATATGAGGGACTGTAGAGGATATGGGATCCCAGAAAACCCAGTACTACATTATTAGCCCTTAGAGAAGAAACTGTAGATGCATGTGCACATTTTTGTTTTGCATTTTTTAGTAAGGATCTACAGGTCTACAGGGTCTCTCTACATAAATCAGATTCACAGTAATCACCTTTTGTTCAGCTTCCCAAAGAGCTGGGATTACAGGCATGTGCCACCACAGCCAGTCTCAATCACCTCAGGGGTGGGGTTGGCTTGGCACACTGGGGACGGAGGCACTGTATGCCATGCCAGGGATTGAAACCCTTCCTCTGCACTTTGCCTAAGCAGGTGCTTTAGTCCACTGAGCTATCTGGCTGGCCTTCATGGGCACAATCTCAATGGCCAAGGTTACCCAAGCAGCAGTTCACCATACTAATAAATGTCTGGAAGCTAATGGCCACCACTTTGAGAACCTCTTGTAATTGTAGAGGCCAAAAGTAACTTGCATTATTCTCATTATGTCTCAATAAATTTAGTATTAAAATATTTCTACAAGGTTGTCCTTTCTTGAAGTATGTATCCATGTTTTTGGTAGACTGTATATAATAGAAATCAACCACTGAGGACATACAGATCAAAATAATTCTTTTTTTGTCTGCATCATTTTATATTGTATGTATGCCATACTCAGTAGCTGGTCTCTTTCAGGTGCACGTGTAGGTAGGTACAGTTGTTCCTCAGTGTTTGTATGTCACAGATGTAGACACTCAAAATTTTAACATAAAATGGTACAACACAGCCAGCCCTCTGTATTAGAGGTTCTGCATCCATCGACTCACAAAATATTTAGTACTGAAACTAGAAAAGAAAAACTAAATCTTTATTGACTTTATTTCCTGAGCAATATAATATATCTACAGTTTACAAAGTGCTTATATTACAGTAAGCATTGTAACTCTCTAATGCAACAGGTCCTGAATTCCATCTCTAGCACCATACAATGACACAAAAGAAATAATCTAGAGATGATATAGAGTACATGGGAGGATATGTGAAGGTTATATGCAAATACTATTCCATTTTATATGAGTGAATATTATATGAATTATATCTCAAAAATTAAATTAAAAATTATAATGCAAACTTCATTGCACTCAGAATGGTTTAGATTCTTGGTACTACAAAGCTTTTGTAATTCAAAGTTGTAATACAGGCTAAGACCTCAAAGGAGATAACACAGAAGACAAGGTACCTTACAGGGGCTGGGGAGATGGCTTAGTAGAATAAGCACTTGTCTGGCAAGCCTAAGGGCCTGAGTTCAATCCCTGGTTGCCTCAATTCAATCCCTGGTTCTGCCAAAAAATACCAAAACCAAAACAAAACAAAAAAGTACCTTTCAACTGTGAGAGGGATGGATGCTCCTGCTGTGAACCAGACTTAAAGACCAAAGATCAAACAAATACTAACCTCCCTAAAGATTAGGATGGGGGATTGATCCTCCCCCCAAGAAATCCAGAAAGACTTATCTGATGGCTACCCGATAAAATCCTGTTTTACATTCATGCCTTGTGACTCCTTGCTATGTGACTCCCTTCCCCATTTGGTCCTGGGCTTAATCAATCTTACCTGAGCAACGGTGCCTGTAATCCCATTGGTTGACCATAGTTTTGTCCCACCACACATCCACCTAAGTGAGTTCCCATTTTCTCCACCGTAGACACTATGAAAGTCCCTGGAAGAGACAGCTTCCAGGGGACAACCTATTCAGGCCCCCTTCCTATCCCTCTCTCAAACAGGAGCTTTCTTGCCCTCAATAAATATATTCTGCTCATTTAAAAGAAATCAAAAACCGAAGTTGTAATACAACTTGGAAAAGGCCATCCTCAGGCAATGCCTGGGGAGTATTAGGAATATATGATCCAAGAACACTGAGATTTCTGTGTGGCCCAGCTATGAAGGGAATGCAAAGTACTAACCCCGTTTGTAGAAGATAGGACACACCTCCCTGTCTCTCCTAGCCCACTATACCTCTTTATCCTGGGACCTTCCCTTTCCTGGACATCCATATCAGAGGCGTGGCTGTCCATCTCCCTCTGTGGCCATTCAACCACCAAGCTATGAGTGTGCTTCTTTGCTGTTTCCCGAATCTGTCAATTTATTTCCATTCCAATTGTCCGTGCAGGAGAATCAGAAAGATAAGTGTATCTGGGAAATCAGCCAGAGCATGGCTGCAGCAGGGACCATCCACCAGAGCTGACACAGTGGAGGGCAGAGGTGGCATAGCACAGGGCAGGGAGAGCATAGTGTAGGGTACAAGGATGAGGTGTGAGGTAAGCTAGGCCAAACAGCAGGGCCCCAGGGAACTTGCAGACAGACAAGGACACAGTTCTTGCCTCTATAGCTTATGAAGACAGACTATCATTAAGAGTTCCTTAGGAGATAGAGTGACTCCAAGGATAAACACAGAGAGAAACCATTAAGTAAAAAATACAATTAAATAAAAAATGAATTGGAGCCAGGCATCTGCCTATAATCCCAGTACTCAGAAGGCTGATACAAGAGGATCTCTACAATTTCAAGGCTAGTCTCGGCTACAAAGTGAATTCAAGACTAGCCTGAACTACATAGTGAAACCTTGTTTCAAAAAGACCAAAAACAATAATGAAAAAGTCAATTAGAGCCTGTGCTCGTTGGGATTGATCCAGTGTGGGCAAAACAGGAGCCACAGATGACATGGATGGGGAGCATAAATTGAAGCTGCTGGCCTCCTGCCCCCAGGGGGTTAAAACCAGACTCATTGGTGGCTGCCTCTTCCTTTCCTCCTATACCTGGCTGAGGAGGTGTCCTTCCAGCTACTTGGCTATGCAGGCGGCAGATTGGGTAGGCACCACCCTAATTATCTCATGACTGATGAACTTGGTGAAGTTGAGTGTCAAGGCCTTGATCGAGTGAACCAGGCAGGACTCTGGCCTGTGACACTGCGCCCCTCCAGAGTTCTTCCTGCTGATGGAACATGGTCTGAAGCATGGCTCGAGAGCTAAGAAAACTTTTCTTGGACAAAATAAATCCTTTTGGGGGTCTCCAAAACTGGTAGAGAAACTTGTTCCAGAAGTTGCAGAGATAACAGTAAATGTTAAAGATCTTCCAGAATTAAAGATACCAGTAGGCAGAGGAAGAGTCTAGCTTCATTGGCATCAATGCAAAAGGAACTTTAGAGTTCATGAAGGCTTTGATCAATAAAAAGAAACATCTCAGTGAATTCTATGAGGTGAACGTCCTGCTGATAGAAGATGGAAGAGCTATATAATTGCTAGTTTGATGGTGGAGCTAATATCGCTGATGCTAATTTCTGTGTGAAAGGAAAAGATTTGGACTCTTGGGTTGAAGTTACATTCTTTTCTATGTATCTCAAGAATGGAAACAACAGTAAAAGTAGTGAAGGGGATGGTCAAATTACCGCAATTCTGGACCAGAAGAACTATGTTAAAGAACTCAACAGACATCTGAATGCTGCAATAAATAATCTTCAGGCAAAAAGTTGATGCATTAAGGTCCGGGGATTTAGCTTAATGGTGCAGCACCTGGCAAAAGTGAGGTCGTGAGTCTGATTGTGGGTACCCCCTAAAAAAAGTAGGTGCATTAGAAAAAAATCAAACATTAAACTAACAGAGGAGCTTGCAGTTGCAAATAAATAGGATTATTACTTTGCAAAAAGAGGAACAAATTAAGAAAGCTCCTACATATTGGAATCCAATCTAAAGGGTCCTAAGCAGAAAAGAACTGCTAACGGGCAAGCACTAAGTGAAGCAGGAAACATTTAAAGAAGGAAGCACAATTATGATTTTATTTATTTATTTATTTTTGGCAGAACCAGGGATTGAACTCAGCCCAGCCCCCTACAATTATGATTGATTTTTTTTTTTTTTCCAGAACTGGGGATTGAACTCAGGCCCTTGTGCTTGCCATGGAAGTGCTTATTCCACTGAGCCATCTCCTTGGCCCCCATGATTGAATATTGAAAAGGAAAAAAAAAAAATTCTTCTCAACTTTGGGGGCCTGCCGGTTAGCTCAGCTGTTTAAGTGCCTGCTTAAGCAAACGCAATCAGTCTCAGGATACTGTGGTTTGATGCCCAGATCCTCATGCCTTACCTGACTTATCCTTAAGGCAACATGAGCCAGCCAAAAAAAGAAAAGGAGCTGGATAGACTGGCTTAAAAAAAAAAAAAAAAAAAAAAGAGCTGGAGCTCCAGATCACCAGGAGATGGAGCTGGTGGTATCTGTAAGAAGTAGTAAGAGCAGCTGGTGATCTCAGGACTTTCAAGTATAAACTGGCCTTCAAGCTGCAGAATTCAGACTTAGAAAAGTGAACTAAGCGGTCATTTGGAAGAGAAAACTAATCAGATGGCTGTTACCGTTAAACAATTTTAACAAAGTGACCAACTTGAGTTAGAAATAAAAAGAAAGAAAGGTTACAGAACAATAGGAGCCAACCAGGAAGGGGTTCCCAGAAGCCAGAGCCCAAGATGGAAGGGAGACATAAAATTCAAGAGGAAAAAAAATTTTTTTTTATGTACTTGGTACAGGATCTCACTACCCAGCTCAGACTCGTACTGATCCTCCCATTTTCAGCCTCCCCAGTGCTGGGATTACAGTCATGAACCACCATGTACCAACTCAGTGGTCAGCTCAGCATGCCCTGGGGTGGGGCTGACACAGCATGTGGAAAATGTTTAACTTAATACACACACACACACACACACACACACACACACACACCCCTGAAAGAAAGCCACCAGGGCTGGGGAGACAGCTCAGTGGTGTGCCTGTCTAGAAGAAAGCTATCAGCTGCAGTCTGCAGTCTTACCCTATAGATAAACAGCTGCTGCTCCCCAGAAAGCAACAGATGTGTCAGCTGTGCCTGGGCAGTAGCAGCCTGAGTGTATGTGAGAACTTCTGCAGGGCCTGCTCAGTAGATGCATCACCTCTGCCCTCCAGGGTCCAGCCTGCATACTTGGTGAGCCCAGTCACAAGCAGCTCATGAAGCAGTGCTCCACAGCTCAGCCAGAGGCTGGTGGCAAGGACCTGTGGACACCAGTGCAAGGGCCATCCTTTCCTGTCAGGATCCCTAATACTCTTCTTTAGAGTTAACAAGAATGACTTCAGCAAAACAGGCCCAGAGAGAAAGGCAGCATTGAGGGTACTAGAAATTATGTTCATTTTTCCCAATAACTCACTTAATAAAAAGGCACTGGGGGGCCTGGGAGATGGCTCAGTGGAATAAGTACTTCCCTTCCCTGGCAAGCACGAGGGCCTGAGTTCAATCCCTGGTTCTACAAAAAAAAAAAAAAAAAAAAAAAAAGCCAGTTTCCAGTGTTTAGTGTGAAGAACAGCTCAATTTTGGTTTCTTTTACCATAAACACTTTCAAGGCACCTTTACTTCACTTTTTTTTTTTTTTTTTTTTTGCAGAACCAGGGATTGAACTCAGGCCCTTGCACTTGCCAGGGAAGTGCTTATTCCATTGAGCCATCTCCCCAATCCCTTAACTTTGGTTTATTTATTTACCTGTGACCTTCCCACCCCCTCCAGTACAGGGGATTGAACCCAGAGCCTCACTGCTGAGCTATATCTCCAAACCTATTTTCTTTCTTCTTTCTTTCATAGCACTGGGGCTTTGCACTAAGGTATATCCCAAACCCTTTAAATGTATTTTTAATTTTTTTTCAGAATTGGAGATTAAACTCAGGCCCATAAGGATACTTTTTTTTTTTTTTTTTTTTTTTTTTTTTTTTTTTTTTTTTTTTTTTTTTTTTTTTTGGTGGAGTCGGGGATTAAACTCAGACTCTTGTTTTTTTTGTTTGTTGGTTTGTTTGTTTTTTGTCTTTTTGAGATAGGGTCTCACTATGCAATTCAGGCTGGCCTTAAGTTCACTTTGTAGCTCAGGCTGGTCTTGAACTCACAACAATCTTCCTGCCTCAGCCTCCTCAATGCTGCTCAAGCCCTTGTGATTGCCAGGGAAGTCCTTATTCCACTGAGCCATCTTTCAGGCTTAAAATGTTTTTTGAGAGCAGAGTCTCAGTAAGTTGCAAAGTTGCCCAGGCTAGGCTTGAACTTGCAATCTTCCTGCCTCAGTTACCCACAGTGCTGGGATTACAGTTGTGCATCATGACCAGTTTTGTTACCTTTTTAAAGCTGAAGAATATATTTCACTGAAATCTATGAATTATAGGCAATTACTCAAGAATTTTAATAAGTATATAAACCCCCAATCAAGAAAATTCAAGTTCTTGAGCCGGGCATGGTGGCGCATGCCTGTAATCCCAGCACTCGGGAGGCGGAGGCAGGAGGATTGTTGTGAGTTCGAGACCAGCCTGAGCTACAAAGTGAGCTTAAGGCCAGCCTGAACTGCATAGTGAGACCCTGTCTCAAAAAGACAAAAAAAAAAAAAAAAAAAAAGAAAATTCAAGTTCCAGAAAGTTCCCAAGAGTTTCCTTTTAATCTATCTGTATCCCTTCAATTTCAAGACAACTGCTCTTCTGATTAGCTATAGATTAGTTTTTTCTGTTCACAGACTTCATATTAGGTAGGCCTGACTGTGCATACTTTTAGCTAGCAACATGCTCTTGGTACTCAGCTGCTCTGCTGGGCAGTTCTTTTTATTGTTCAGCAGTGATCCACTGAATGGATATGACAGAGTGCCAATCCATCTTCCTAAAATTGTGTGTTTGAACCTTGCTAGGTGGGACTCACTAGCCACAATCACTGTGAATATTCTCACATGTCTTTGGTGGACACACATCATCATGGAAATGACTTTTATAACTGCTGGAGGAAAAACTAAAGCTTTAGTTGTTACCTTGTTCACAAGTGATTAATACAAGCACAATAGGGCTAGTGCTGAAAAAGGTGAGCATTATGGTAAGCACTGTGTTACCAGCACTGTCAAAGGAGAAACCTGCCACATAGATGAAGGGATTACCACAGCCACAAGAGCATCAAGCCCACAGCTGGGATGTTCTCATGGTGTGTAAAAACTTCATTATAGTATAAAAACACCACCTTGGGGAATGAGGCTATAGCTCAGTGGTAGAGCGCTTTCCTATCATGCATAAGGCCCTGAGTTCAACCCCCAGTACCAAAACAAATAACCTTAGAAAAGGGGAGGGGAAAACACAGGAGACATAATATGGTAATCTGAGTTTTAAAAGTAAGGAAGCTCAGCTGGGTGTGGTGGTGCAGGCCTATAATCCCAGCACTCTGGAGGCTGAGGCAGGAAGATTGTTGTGAGTTCGAGACCAGCCTGAGCTATAAAGTGAGCTTAAGGCCAGCCTGAACTGCATAGTGAGGCCCTGTCTCAAAAAGACAAAAAAAAAAAAAAAAAAAAAAAAAAAAAAAAAAAAAAAAAAAAAAAAAAAAAAAAAGTAAGGAAGCTCAACAAACTAAGCACCTATCCCTGGCACCATTTGCCATGCTGGCCCTGCCTCTGGTTGTGCTGAACCAGGTAGCACTGCTGGGAAGGCTGAAAACAGGAAGATCACTATGAGTCTGTGCTGCACAGTGAGACCCTGTACCAAATACATTAAAAATAAGTAAGTAAAAAGTAAGATACTAGCAATATTCAACACATACTTTCTTTTTCCCATTCACCAAAATGACAATGAGCAAGTCCTGAACTCTGCTCTTAGGGAGCTATCTTGGAAATTAGTGCTGCAGTGCAGTGCAATAAGGGACTCTCACAAAACACACAAGCTAAACAGGGCAGGAAGTGAACCATTCTGCTTTGTACTGCCAGAGAACCTTCAATCTACTCAATTTGATCACAACCGTATACTTTACCTCATCAGCTCTCTGCTGAGGTATTGTTGGGCAATAGATACATGTCCCCAAAACATTGTCTAATCTGAGTCAGCAACTCCATGGATGCTGGAATAAAAATCCTACAGTGATCCAGGTACGTGTCTGTAATGCCACATATTTGGGTGGCTGAGGCAGAATTGCAAGTTTGAGGACAACCTGGGAAACTTAGCAAGCTTCTGGCAAACACATACATGGAAAGACAGAGGAGAGAGAGAGAAAGAGAGAGAGAGAAGAAGGAAGAGGAGGAGGAGGAGAAGGAGAAGGAGAGGAAAAAGAAGTAGAAGAGGAAGAAGGAGAAGGAGAGGAAGAAGAAGAAGGAGAAGGAGAAGAAGGAGAAGGAGCAGCAGCAGCTGCTGCTGCTAGGAAGAATATATTGCAGGTGCCTGCAATTCTAGAACTTGAGAAATTCATGGTATGTTAGAGCTGAGCCTGGGAGCCTGGGAAACCTAGTGACTTAGTGAGACCCAGGGTGGGAATGGGTTCAATTTCTAGGACAGGTGAGGGGAAGGTTAGGAATGCAGCTCAATGGTAGAGTATCCAAGTGTAATTCCCAGTAACACACACACACACACACACACACACACACACACACACACACCAAATAAACACTGTCAGTGCAGGTGTTTTGCACCTACATTTGCTGAGGGAAACAAGTTATCTTTTAGTGAGGGTCTGTTTTTTTTAGTGAGGGTCTATGATGAAAGTTTTCATACTTAGGATCCCTGGTGAGGCCTGAGCTCCTAGCTGGTTCTGGATCTGTACTGGGATCCTTAAGGTAAGCCCCTGGGCTGTGCAGGAGACCCCCAAACCACCCAGCACATGGCACTAGTAGGAGAGTAAGGATAAGAAAGGAGATGAAAAAAAGGGAAAAAAAACCACTATAACTGAAATTTTAGGGCTGGGGAAATGGCTCAGTAGAATAAGCAGTTGCCTGGCAAGCACAAGGGCCTGAGTTCAATCCCTGGTTCAAAAAAAAAGACTATAACAAAAAGGAGATGAAGTTCTACAGCAGAGCAAGCCAGAAAGCAGCCACATAAGCCCCACTGATGAACTGGATATGCTTGGGCTTAACTCATCCTTCTCTGACTGCCAATATTGCAAAAGAGCTAGATAGCAAAGCTATTAAAAAAATTGATAACAAGGTGTCATGCTTTGGGGTTTTGCAATGTGAACAATACAATACAGGACACTTTGTATTTGGTACAGAGTCTCAGTATGCAGCTTGGACTCGTAGTGATCCTCCAGTTTACAGCCTCCCAAGCATGGGAATTACAGACGTGTGCCACCATGCCCAGACTCAGTCGATGGCTCATTGCACTCTGGGAGTGGGGCAAGTGTGAGGACACATTTTATAAGATTATTTTGTAATGAGTCACCCAAAGAATTGTATACAATGAGCACAGTAAATCTATCCACATACTAAAGACCATAGAATCCAATTGAGAGCCTGAGTCCCACAGCAATGTCCTGCATGAGTCCAGCTGAAAACCTAGAGTCCATATGAATGCTTCCCACAGGTCCAACTGGAGGCCTAGACCCATGACAATGCCTCGTTCAGGCCTGCTTCACGGATCTGCACTGGGAAGGCCCAAAGGTCAGTGATGGAAACTATGCCAGTACAATGAAGGATCTGGGCTAGCAGGCTGAGGGATCTGCACTGGAGCCAGGAAGCAACACAAGGTAAGAACCAGCATTCCCCTGAAAAGTAGCATAGCCATCCTCAGTAGCAGTGAGGTTACTGTTAGCTCCTCCAATGATGAGGAAAACTGAGTTTCCATTAGGAAAGACAGCATGACAAGCTTCTCTATCTTCACCTCTGGAAATGATGTTCAAAGTGAGGACCAGAGCTCCCCCTAAATGACAATGAGGTCGTGTGCTTCTCCTCTGACAAGAACAGCCAAATTCATCAAGAAAGCCAGCATGACAAGGTCCTCTAGCAGAATAGCCAAGGGAACCAACAACTTGCAACACCTTTTCCAAACAACTTTAACAGCCTCTCTACAGCTCCTGTTCTGCCTCTTTTGCTGCTAGCAACAGTTCTCAGGTGGGCCTCCTGTACTCAGCACCATGTTACTTCAACTCAGCTAGGTGTAACAAGTTGAACACCTGTTAGCGTCCACTATACAAGTAATGTCCTTTAAGGCCCCCGTAAAAGATAGGATACAAGGAGAGCAGCAGCAGTTTAAATAAAATTGGGAATAACAACCCTCTTGTAAAACAACAATTTAGAATTTTAAAAGAACCTAAGAAATAACTAGGTGACAAAACAGGGAGTCCTACAGATGTGTAAGCTTGCACTGAAAGAAGGAAGTCAAATATACTGGTACAGGAGCCAGGGATATAGTTCAGTGGCACAAGCACCTGTCTGGCAAGAACAAGGTCCTTAGTTCTGTTCCCAATACAATCAAATCAAATCAAATCAAATCAGATCAGATCAGATCAATCAAATTGAATAAATCAAATCACACATACACATGCAACACTCTGAACACTCTCGTTCCATGGCAATCTGAGGCTGAGGGTGGCTGAATACACAAAGAGAAGCTCTGGCATCAGAAAGCAACTTGGAGAGAAAATTGTCCACTACAGCCAGAGCTAGACAGGGTAATAGTGTGCCTGGTTTTTGAATGGCAGAGTCACCATGGTGGGGTAGTCCATGTCTTTCAAGAAACTTCTACCACATGGAGCCCATCAAAGTCTTTGGGCTCCTCTTTTGCCTTTTTTTAAAAATCGTAACTCCACTGTAAGACTTAGATGGGAACAGCAAACAAGCAACAGAATCTCCCACCCTGCTGCTCCTCCTGGGTGTGTTACCATCCACACCATATTTGAAAGCTGGCTTTCTCTTGCTGTGCCTCATTCTGAATTCCAATCTTCAGGTCTTGTTTGTTCATTTGTTAAAATCTCTTTAAATTCTACTTTTTCCACTGCCTCAACTGGATCCAGCCCCCTCATCTTGTCTGGACCATGTGGATCCACATAAAACTGCTCACTTTCTATGTAGTACCTCTGGTCTTTGCTTATAAGAATACATCTGATTGGGCTGGGGAGATGGCTCAGGGGAATAAGTGCTTCCCTGGCAAGTGCACAAGTGCAAGGGCCTGAGTTCAATCTCCGGTTCTGCCACAAAAAAAAAAAAAAAAAAAAAAAAAAAAAAAAAAAAAAAAAAAAAAGAATACATCCGATCATATTGCAATCACTAACAAATTTACAGTGATTCTCCATTGCCCTCCTGATGAAGTCAAGATTCTGCACATTATATATTGTTATGGCTTGTACTTAGTCCCCACAAAGCTTCTTCATGAACTCATAGGAGGTGGCTGCATCATGGGTGTGTGGTACTGGATTCATCCACTGATTGGTTTAGCATAGTTCTGGTTGTGGATAAGGGGAAGGCTACCCTGGGTGTGGGCACCACTATCCCCAAGGTTTATAGTTTGTGTAGGATTCTTCATATGTTCTAGATATGATTCCTTTGTCTGAGAGGAAACTGGCTATAATTTTTTTTTCCACTCTGTGGCTGTCTTTTCACCCTGTTGGTGATTTCTTTTGTTGTGCAAAAGCTTTTTAATAAGGTGAGACCCCACTTGTTGATTCTTTGTGTATTTCCCCTGTGGTCTAGGTTTTGTTCATGAACTCTCTGTCTTCAAGATTTCTACCTATTTTACTCTTCCAGGATATTTAGTGTTTCTGTTTTAATATGTTGGGGCTGGTGAGATAGCTTAGCAGTATAAAGTGCCTGCTTAGGCAAGCTTAAGCAAGCGCAGGGAAGTATGGTTCAATCTCCTGCACCACATGCCACACCAGCCCTGCCTCCAGGTGGGCAGAGCTGGCCACAAAAAAATTAAAAAAAAATATTCAGCCCTTGACCCATTTTTACTGTAGTTTAGTTCATGGTGATAGACATGGGTCTAGTTTTAGTCTTCAGTATATGGGAAGCCAGTTTTTCCAGCACCATTTATGAAAGAAACTATCTTTCTTCCAGTTAACAAGTTTGAGACCTTTATCAAACAGAAGGTGGCTGAGTGTACTTGAAGTTGTTTCTGCATCTTCTGTCAAGTCTTTTTTTTTTTTTTTTTTTGCATACTATGCTGTTTTATAGTAGCTTTGTAGTATAATTTTAGGTCAGGGATTGTGATGCCCCCTGCCTTGCCTTTGTTGCTCAGAATTACTTTTGCTATTCTAGGTCTCTTCTGGTTCCAAATGAATTTTAGGAATGTTTTCTCTAGTTCTGTGAGGTATATTAATAGTATTTTGATTGAGATTACATTAAATCTGTGTAACAATTTTGGGGGTAGGGCCATTTTCATTATGTTGGTTCTTCCTATCCATGAACAAGGGATATTTTTCCATTTTCTGTATCCTCTTTGATCTCTTTTTTTCAGAATAATGTGATTTTTAATGCACAGATCTTTTACTTCCTTGGTTAAGTTGACTCCTAAGTATTTCTTTTTTTTTTTTAATGATTTTTTTTTCTTTTTTTAATGTGTTTGGTACAGGGTCTCACTATGCAGCTCAGACTCATAGCGAACCTCCTGTTTCCAACCTCCCCAGCACTGGGATTATAAGCACCACCACGCATGCCTGGTCTCAGTGGCTGGCTCAGTGTGCCTGGGAGAGGGGCTAGTGTGGCACATAGCACCAGAGATCAAACCCCAGTCCCTGCACTTACCTAAGCAGGCACTCAGTCTGATGAGCTATCTTGCTGGCCCTTTGAATGCTATTATAAAGGGAATGATTTCCTTAATTTCTCTCTGTGAGTTTGTTCTTTGTGGATAGGAGTGCTACTGATTTTTGAGTGTTGACTTTGTAACCAGCTATAGTACTGAATTTGATTATTAAATCTACAAATCTTTTAGTTTAGTTTTTTTTTTTTTTAAGTCTTCTATGTAGAGTACCATGTCATCTGCGAATAAAGATACTTCTCTCTTTTCTATCTTTTTTTTTTTCAGGGAAGGTCTACAGGGTGTTCAGGGTCTCACTACTAGATCAGACTTGTAGTGATCTGCCTGTTTATAGCCTTCCAACATCTAAGATTACAGGTTTGCACTACCATGCCCAGTCTCAGTTGCTGTCTCAGGGTGCCCTGGGGGTGGTGCTGGCATGGCAGGCCCAATAGGCTGAGGGATCGAACCCGGTCCCTGTGTCTGCTTGCAGGCACTTTAATCCACTGAGCTATTTGGCTGGCCTTTTTTTTTTTTTTTTTTTTTTTTTTTTTTTTTTTTTTTTTTTTTTTTTTTTTTTTTTTTTTTTTTTTTTTTTTTTTTTTTTTTTCTTTTTCCTTTATTCCTCTTATTTCTTTCTCTTGTCTAGCTGCTCTGACTAATGTTTGCAGAATTATACTGTGGACATCCTTGCCTTGTTACTGGTTTTATTAGCTGCTGTTTTGTTATAGATAGCTTTTATCAGATTGAGGTAAAGACCATCTATTCCAGTTTTCTATAGGATTTTTACTATGCATTAGTGTTGGACTTTGTCAAATGCTTTTTCTGTGTCTATTGAGATGATTTTGGGGGATCTTGTCTCAAAATAGCTCAAGAAAAATAAAAATAAATAAGTTTGAAAAATTATTTTTTAGGGCTGGGGAGATAGCTCAGTAGAATAAATGCTTGCCTGACAAGTGCAGGGTCCTGAGTTCAATACTGAAAAAAAAATAAAAAAGAAAAGAAAAAGAAAAAAGAAAAATTATTTTTAAAAAAGTAGGATGGGATAGAGGAAACAGAAAAATAACATAAGTATATACTAAAAAAATAGATAATTACAGATTTTGACTTTGAGGAATACTGGGAACAAAACAGAAGAGAATGCAGTAGGGAAGAGTGTGGGGTAAAAAAGACTTGTGACCTATCTAAACATTCCAGTACTGAGTGGGCATAATTGTCTCCCTTTGGAAGTAAGGACCTCACAAGTGGATGCCAAGGGAGAGGGTTCTGGAAGAGTTCATACTGTCAAAAGCAGCAACAAATATACTTGAAAGAGTGTCACCCATTTTGAAACATCACTCTGTCCTTAATCAGAAAACTGCCAGCCTCAATTCCTAGTCCTGATGCATAGAGCCAATCCACAGAGTATTTGCTGGGCTTTCAAAGTCCTGATACCAGGGGGGCTTTCAAGGGCATTTGCCACCAAAAAAATCATCATTTTTCTGTTCTTCAAATTTTTTTAAAGGAAGGCTAAAGATATTCACAGAGGCAATGTGTGACATGAAAAGAATGCTGACAGCCTCACTCCGAGGTGCTAAGTGGGTAGCCAGCAGTATGGTCTTCTGTATCCTGGGAGGAAGAAGTGGTTAGCTTCTAAACGTTCTCAAGGATTGAAAATTAATCTCATTGGTTTTGTCTAGAGTTTTACATATATTAATACTGAGGTAAATATTTTTCATTAAAGAGTTTTCAAATTTCATAGATTATTTTAATTGACAAAATGTGAAATAATTAGGCCTAAAAATCATTCTGAAACTAGAATAATTTTAGAATAGTTTACCAGGTATCATTTTAGTTTTAGTTGTTTTTTGTTGTTATTGTTTTATATTTTAAGGAAGGGTCTACAGAGTGCTCAGGGCCTCACTACTAGATCAGATTTGTAGTGATCCACCTGTTTACAGCCTCCCAAGAGCTAGGATTACAGGTGTGCACCACCACCTCCAGTCTCAGTTGTCATCTCAGCATGCCCCAGAGGGCAGGGTCAGCAGGGCAGGCCCAGGGATCTAACCCCCGGCCCTTGCATCTGCTTGCAGGGGCTTTAATCTGCTGTGCTATTTGGCCGGCCCAGTTTTGTTTTGTTTTGAGAGTGGGTCTTGCTATGTAGTTCAGGCTGCCTTTGAATTTACTATGTAAGCTCTGGTGGGCCTTGAACTTGAAGTGATCCTCCTGCCTTGGCCTCCCAAGTGTTAGGATTACAGGCATATACTACCATGCGTAGCAACAGGTATCATTTTAAAAGTGGCTGTGGCAGGGCCTATCAGATAGCTCAGCAGACTAAGTACCTGCTTAGGCAAGCACAGGGATTGCCCCATGCTGGCCCTGCCCCCCAGGCATGCTAAACTGGCCACCAAGTCTGGACCTGTTGGCGCGTGCCTGTAATCCCAGCACCGGAGAGGCTGAAACCAGGAGGATCACTACAAGTCCAAGCTGCATAGTGAGACCCTGTATCAAATACATAAAAAGAAAAAAGATATGGGGAGCGGGGCCGGCGCGTGTCCTCACGGCTCCCCCTGCATCACCCCGTCACCTAGTCCCAAGAAGGCAGCTGCCGAAGATGGCAATGTCACTTTTGAAGCTCAACATAAAATAAACAAATTTGTGCAGAACACAAGTAGAATCACAGAGCTAAATGAAAAAATACACCTAAAAAAGAAGCAGCTTCAGAATTTAGAAGATGCGTGTGACGACATCATGCTCCCAGATGACGACTGCTTAATGATACCGTGTCCGATCGGCGACGTTTGCACTAGCCATTCTCAAGAAGAAACACAAGAAATGCTAGAAAAAGTGAAGAAAAATTTGCAAGAAGAAATCGATGCCTTAGAACCTAGAGTAGAATCAATTCAGTGGTGTTAGCAGACTTGCAAGTTCAATTATACGCAAAATTTGGCACCAACATAAACCTCAAAAAGCCGGGCGTGGTGGCGCATGCCTGTAATCCCAGCACTCGGGAGGCTGAGGCAGGAGGATTGTTGTGAGTTCAAGATCAGCCTGAGCTACAAAGTGAGCTTAAGGCCAGCCTGAACTGCATAGTGAGACCCTGTCTCAAAAAGACAAAATAAATAAATAAATAAATAAACCTCAAAGCTGATGAAAGTTAAACATTTCAGAACTCATTTGTTAATTTGTTTAATAAACTTGAATATTGTTTAAAATAATAATTTCCCTTCAAATGACATGGAAAAGTTTTTTTTTTAATTTTCATTTATTTAATGGAAACACCTATTTTCACATCTTTCCTTATTTTATATTTTTAAAAGAAGTCAGTATTCTGCTATGTATTTTGCATAATGATTATGTGAATTTTAGGGGCTTGATGTCATTTTATTAAAATCAGTTAAGCAATGAAAAAATATGGCTGTGGTAGTTATGCATTATATATTAAAAGGTACAAATCTCATAAATACAATGTTGGGCAAGAAAAGCAAAACGGTACAGAAAAATTTATATAATATTACTTAAATAAATTTTAAGGGTTAGGGGCCAGAGAGATAACTCTGAGGCATAAGCATCTGTCTGACAAGCACAAGGTCCAGAGTTTGATCCCCAGTGCCAAAAAAAAAAAAAAAAAAAAAAAAAAAAAAAAAAAAAAAAAAAAAAAAAAAAAAAAAAAAAAATTTAAGGGCCAGCCAAATAGCTCAGCGGATTAAAGCGCCTGCTTAGGCAGACACAGGGGTCAGGGGTTTGATCCCTGGGACCTGTAGTGCCAGCCCTGCCCCCAGAGCACACTGAGAGACCTGTGCCTATAATCCAGCACTTGGGAGACTGTAATCAAGAGGTTCACTATGAATCTGACCTAGCAGTGAGACCCTGTACACCCTGTACACTCTGTCCTAAATTAAATAAGTAAATAAAAATAAAAGACATAAAAAAATCTACATATGCTACTTTAAAAATAAATTTTAAAAACATGCAAAGTAAATGTAAACAGAATAAAACTGTAAGAAACTCATGAGAATGATAGTCAAAGAACATTACATTCATAGCACTTTAGAGTATTGTTTGTCTCTGTGGAAGGCAGGGATATGTTTGGAGAAGATACTCAGTTTTATGTACTTATTTTTCTGTTTTTCTTTCTATACTGGGAATTGAATCGAAGGCTTTGCACATATTAGTCAAGGACTCTTATCAGTGAGCTACATAATCATTCTTATGTTTAAATATTATTATTATTATTATTATTTTTTTTTTTTGCTGTAATGGGGACTGAACTCAACCGCTGTGTGGTTGCCTGGCAGGTGCTGTAGAATTCTACTGAGCTATCTCCCTGGCCCCTAGGTATTATTTTTAACTTTGTTTGTTGTTTTTGAGATACAGTCTTACTCTGTAGTTTAGGCTGGACTTGAACTCCCTAACATAGCCCAGGCTAACCTTTACGATTCTCCTGTGTTAGCCTCTGTAGCAGCTGGATTACAGGTGCTTACCACTGCACCCAGGTTTTAATTATCTTTTTATTTTTTATTTTTTGTGGTGTTGGGGAATTGAACTCACTACACTTGCAGAAAACTATATTCCCTAGTCTTTGTTTTATTTTGAGACAGTCTCATTAAGTTGCTAAGTTGTCCAGGTTGGGCTGGAACTTGCCATTCTCCTGCTTCAGTCTTCTAGAGTGCTGAAATTATAAACATGTGCCACCATGCCTAGCTTGTGGTGTTGGGGAATTGAACTCACTACACTTGCAGAAAACTATATTCCCTAGTCTTTGTTTTATTTTGAGACAGTCTCATTAAGTTGCTAAGTTGTCCAGGTTGGGCTGGAACTTGCCATTCTCCTGTTTCAGTTTTCTAGAGTGTTGAAATTATAAACATGTGCCACCATGCCTAGCTTATCTTGGATTGATAATTGATATATGTGTATCCATAATGTTAATCAGCTTTTATATATACATACACCATTAAATGCAAAATGTGTATGTGAAATGTCATTATATATAAATAATTTGGTACAAGGCCTCAGTAAACGTTGGACTTGTAGCGATCCTCCGGTTTTCAGCATCTTAGTGCTCAGATTACAGGCATGTGCCACCACCATGCCAGGTCTCAGTGGCTGGCTCAGGCACTTAGTCTGCTGAGCTATCTAGCTGGCCCATTAATTTGTTTTTTTCTTTTTCTGGATTTATGGAAAGGTCTACAGGGTCTCACTACGTAGATTGGACTAGTAGTGATTCTCCTGTTTTCAGTCTCCCAAGTGCTGGAATTACAGGCGCGCACCACCACGCCCAGTCTCAATAGCCATCTCAGTGGCACAGCTCACTGGGGAGTGAACCCTGGCCGCTGAGCTCTGCCTAAGCATGTGCTTTAGGCCACTGCGCTATCAAGCCAGCCCTGGCCCATTAGTTTTTGTAATATTGAAAATTGTATATTTACATCTCTCTTAGTTTTGAATAGGGAAAATTCACCAGCTTTACATGGGTGTCCTGGTTGTAGAAATAAAGCACTAAGAAAAAATACTTGTGAATACTGAAAAAACTACTTATGCTTAGCTGGATTTGGATAAAAAAAGAGAAAAGCCTAAAAAGAAGTCCTACAGATTCACATTTTGGAAACCAAGAGAATTCATGTAGCACTGAGGAAGTTGGAACACCTAACTTCTGACTCAAGAGTCTACTCAGACTTACTGCTGTTAGGGGAGCCAACCAGGTCAGCTGCTGGAAAGACTGAAGCTGGTACCGAAATCAAGGTTAAGTGTGAATTAGATACCCAAATCAGGAAGATGTCAGAGGCTTCTTTTAGGACTGTTCTTAGAGAAAAGTAACCAGCTGAGTAATAAAGAACAGAAATAGCATTATCATCAGCTAGTAGTACAACTACATTATCTTTCTAAAAATGTCCCTACACACAGGAAAAAGATATAAAATTAAATACTGGCAAAGACCAAAGTAGAATTTATGGGGCCAGGGAGATGGCTCAGTAGAATAAGCGCTTCCCTGGCAAGCTCAAGGGCCTGAATTCAATCCCTGGTTCTGCAAAAACAAAATAAAACTAAGTAGACTTTATAGGGATGTCACAAAATTGTCTCATATATCACACATTGCTCTTAGTATGAACTCTTCTAGGGCTCTCTTATTTAAAATATCAAAAATCTCTTGGAAGCCAGGCATGGTGGCACATGCCTGTAATCCCAGCACTGGGGAGGCTGAGGCAGGAGGATTGTTGTGAGTTCAAGACCAACCTGAGCTACAAAGTGAGCTCAAGGCCAGCCTTAATTGCATAGTGAGACCCTGTCTCAAAAAGACAAAAAAAAAAAAAAAAAAAAAAAAAAAAAAAAAAAAAACTCTTGAATAGAGTTGGGTTATAGCTCAGTGACAGATCACTTGCCTAGTATATAGAAGGTCCCAGAATTCCCACCACCATTTCAAACTTATGTGCCTGTCATTGTAACCTTTCAGGAAATTTAATGATTAAGCCACAAGCTATACAAATTAGTAAATTTTTCTGAAGACTAAAAAACTCAAAACAATCATGTATCTAAAAATGGAAGCTTGATAAAGGTATACTAGTAAGTCAAACAATGAAACACTCTGCACATATTTAAAATGTTAAGTATAGGGGCCAGGGAGATGGCTCAGTGGAATAAGCACTTCCCTGGCGAGCACAAGGGCCTGAGTTCAATCCCCGGTTCCACCAAAAAATAAAATAAGATAAAAAATAAAAACATTAGGACTAGAGATGTAGGTTTGTGGTAATGTGTTTACATAGCACACCATGAGGCTTGGTCTCCAGAAAGGAAAATGTATATGTATATATCAATGTATATAAGAAAATGGTCCAAAACAATAGTTTTTTGGGGAGGGTATGTTCTTTGCTTTAGGGGTGTGTGTGTGTGTGTGTGTGTGTGTGTTTGTGT
The DNA here is from genome assembly GCA_004027165.1 of Ctenomys sociabilis. Taxonomy (NCBI): domain Eukaryota; kingdom Metazoa; phylum Chordata; class Mammalia; order Rodentia; family Ctenomyidae; genus Ctenomys; species Ctenomys sociabilis. Next base: position 29,229 of record PVKA01015638.1, on the reverse strand, counting down.
GTGTGTGTGTGATGGAAATTTGACTCAGCTAGCCTTGAACTCTTAGGCTCAAGGGATATTTCTGCCTCAGCCTTCTGAATAATTGGGTGTACAGGTACCACTGCCTGATTGTTGGTTGCTTTTTTAGAGCATTGTGCGTTTGAGACTACCCTGGGCTACAAAGTGAGCTTAAGGTCAGCCTTGAAAGGCATAGTGAGACCCTGTCTGAAAAAAAGATACACGCGTGCGCACACACACACACACGAATAATGCATTATTTTTATTCTGTAATTTTTTTTTTAGGGTTTTGCAATATAGCCCAGCCTAGCTTAAAAGAAAAAAAAAATGTCATGATCCTTCTGCATCAGCTTCTTGAATGCTGTGGTTACAGGCACCCATGTAGGTGGATATTTTTAAGTTAGGAGTTTTTATTGGAAAGAATATCTCTTGCATTTCCAGGAGGGATCCCAAGTAAGTGGCCACATAGCTATTCAATCCAGAATTAATTATATATAAGCAAAAGTACCAGACTTGCTTGATTGTTTAGTGGCCACCTATCACAAATGGCTCTGTGGGTTTAAAATAACCACTTGGAAAGCCAACTTCCGGGAAGATGGTGGGGCAATAAGCAGCAACAAATTTGCCTCTCTGAGATTCAGAATTCAAACACTGTTAACAACCTGGGGAAGGAAAGAAGAGAGGCAGATCTCTGAGACCCAGGAAGGAGCAGAAGGAAAAACTGAAGCTCACAGAGACATTGAAGAGACAGACTGCAGTGCAGAAAAAGGAAGGGGCAATCTGTACTTTTTCCCCCAACTCCTGGCTAGAGGTACAAGAAAGATTGATCTAAAGAGATATAGTAAAAGTGAGTGACTCCAGAGTCCTCCAGGGAGAAACACACTAGTGGAATGGAGCAGTGTGTCGTATGTGGTGCAACAGCTGGTGAGTAATGCCACGTTCCCTGGAAAGCGTATTTGGTCAGATGCCATCTTAGCGAGGGGCCAAGTGAACACAGGACTCATAACAGCTTCATGTTGGCTTCATCTTGGGGGTCTCAGAGTTAAACTGCCACAGTGACTGGGACAATCACAGGAGATGTCCATGGCCAGGGAGCCATGGGAAGGCTGACAAGAGGCATCCAGAGTGCTATATGCAAAATGTACTCAGGCCCCAAAACTATGACTACATGTCAGTTTCAGCCTAAACCTCTGCGGATTTCAAAGTCCCAACATTAATACCATATCCTAATTCTACAGCCCAGTTTGCTGGGATTAACCAGTAACCCATCCTGATCCTACTCTAGGCTTGCTGGGATTATACAGCATAGATTTCTGATTGCCACCTTTGTCTACCATCAGGAGCAGAGTTATGCCCTAAAATGGACACTACCACAAAACTATAGCTCTCAGAAGATAACCACAGGCTTGAAATCACAGAGAAGTTTCTTTTTATCTTTTGTTTGTGCTTTTTTTCCCCAATTTTTTTTTTTCATTGTGAGAATTAACATTGTCTGTCTGCCTGCCTTCCCACGCCCTCTGTCTCTCTCTGTCTCTGACTCTCTGTCTCTCTCAGTACTGCAGATTGAACTCTGGACCTTGCACTTGCCAGGCAGGCACTTAAGCCACTGAGCTATCTCCATGGCCCTGTTTGTAGATTTTTGTTTTGTCCCAGTTTTTGTTTTCTCATTCTTTCCTTCCCTCCTGTCTTTTCACCAGTTCCCTAAAGTTTGGATAATCATCCTCTGTCCTTTAGCCTTGCTTTTAATCTCTTATTCTTTTATTCCTCCATTTTCCCCTCTTTTCCCTTTTAATTTTCTCCCTTTAAGGCAAAACTACACAAGTCAATGAATTATTTACTATATATAATTTTGTAATTTGTCTTAGATTTTGTTGTATACTATAAATCTTATACATATAGTTAAAAGTGGCAAATTATTAGTTATCATAGTTTGTCATTTTCAGTCTGCATTTGATACGATTGTTATTATAGATTGTATTACTTTAGCCAAGTTGACATAGTTGCTGTGATCAATTGATCTTCCTTGTATACCAATAGCTAGATTGTCTGGGGGACACAAACAATACTATAGTCCAGTACGAAGAACCAGGTACTAGGCCAAACAGGGGGTTCAACCTCTCATCTCTAATAAACAGAAGAGGCAGAACCCTGAGGCAGACTCAAGGCTAAGAGCCAGCTACAACTAGAATACATCTCTGAAAAGTAGTCATTTCCTAAAGAGGTCTCAATACTGGTAATAAAGCTACCTACCATAACAGTTTACAACCATCAGTGGAGAAAACAAATAACAACAACAAAATAGAAAATGAGAAAATATGGAAGCAAGCTGCAACCTCAGACCTCCAGCTCACCCAAGGCAAGTCTGGGGGTACTGAGGTAAAAGAAATCAAAAGCAGCCCAGCTAAAGTTTCTAAAATGGTAGCACTGGAAATAGCAAAGCAGATGAATGAATTTTTAGAAAAAAAATAATTGCACAGATAATTGAAGAAATGATGAGTATAATGAAGGACATAATGAATCTCCAGGAGACACAGATAAAATACACAGGAAAGTGATAGGAGCCATGAACTTTTAACATAGGAAAGAACTGGATTCCATAAAACAGATACCCAGAGATTAAAAATTATATTGAAATCACATGTAACAGAATCAGCCAACAGGAAGATGGCATATCAGATATAGAAGACAGCTGCAGTTAGCAATTTTCAAACGGAAGACTTCTTTATTTTTTGGCAGAACCAGGGATTGAACTCAGGCCCTTGTGCTTGCCAGGGAAGTGCTTATTCCACTGAGCCATCTCTCCAGCCCCTCAAATGGAAGACTTCTTAAAAACAACAAAGGACCATGATAAATTAATCTAACCATTGCTAGACAATGCAAAGAATAACACATGCTTAATTCAAATGAATGAAAAATCAGGGGCCGGAGAGATGGCTCAATAGAATAAGCACTTGCCTGGCAAGCACAAGGGCCTGAGTTTAATACCTGGTTCCACCAAAAAAAAAAGAAAAATCAGAACCTGTTCATAAGACGGGCATGGTGGCACATGCTTGTAATCCCAGTACTCAGGAGGCTGAGGCAGGAGGTCCCCATGATTTCAGGCCAGTCTGACTCACACAGTGAATTTAAAGCCATCCTGGAGGATATAGACCCTGTCTCAAAAACAAATAAACAAACAACAAAAACAACCCTGTTCACAAAAATAATAACAGCAAACTTCCCAAGCATGGAAGAAAACTTTGATATACAGATAAGAAAGATTTAAAGAAGTCAAGATTGCAGAAATTTAACACAAGAATTTAACACTAAAAGATATTAGAGAAAAGAAACAAATGTGGGCAGTGGACTAAAGTGCCTACTTAGGCAAGTGCAGGGACCACGGTTTCATCCCTGGCACCACATGCTGCACCAGCCCTACCTCCAGGGCAGGCTCAGCTGGCCACATCCCAATGCTGAAGAGGCTCAAAACAGGAGGATCACTATGAGTCCAAGCTGCATAGTGAGATTCTGTAACAACCAAATACATTTAGGAAAAAAAAAAAAAAAAAAGGAAAGAAAAAGAAAAAAGATCCAACAATATGCTGAACCAAAGAAACACATTTAACTCTAAAAGAAACTCATAGACTAAAAGTCAAAAATGAAAATAATACTTTATGCAACAGGAATCTGAAAAAAAGCAGGGGTAGAGCTATTCTATTTGCTGATATAGTAGATTTCAAACCAAGACTGATATGAAAAAAAAAAAAGAGAGAAAGAAATGGCAAGTCTTTGCTTTTAGAGAAATGACTAGGGTAGAAGAGGGCTGAAAATAAGTCCCATTCAGCCAAGTTCATGCAGTGTTTTAGCAGTGCATTGAGTTGGGGTATCTACACCTAAGGAAAGATTCAAAGAAATAATTTTTGAGGTATTTGCAACTTTTAATAATCCACCCCACGCCGTAATTGCTTTTTCTCTTTTTTGTTCCCCTGCATGCTCATTGTAGCCATACTCTAATTATACTGTCATGTATTTGGCAATTATGAACATGACAAAGTGCTTAAATATTTTTATTACACCCTGAAAAACAAAAGGGCAAAATTTAAAAAGAATGTTTTGAATTTGCTATTACCATTTAGTTTTAAGGACAGGTAATTACAGTTCATTAGTTAAGGAATCAGGTCAAGACTTGAAGCCAGGCCTCTGCGAATCCATTCAACAAACACTGGGTAAGAGTCTCTGTGCAAGGCCTGGTGAACTGGCAATGTGCAAAGTGAAGGTGCCTCCCACCTTCTGGGCTCACCAGAACAGAGTAAGCAGTTGTGAAGCAATGACTGCAATAACATTAATAACACAATGACACTAATAACACTCTTGTAGTCTGGGAGCAAGGGACCCTCCCTGGGCTGGCCTTAGAAGGATCCATAGGGTATACTCAGGGACAGGTTGGACCCGCCTTCCATTAACTGTTGGTCTCCTGGAGTTCCTGGCATTGCTATACAGGGTCCCAGCTCTGGCAGACAGCTGACCCTAAATCTTCCCTCCTGACTCTCACCTTTCCACCAGAAATTGCGACCCCACACCCACACCCCAATCCCAAATGCCCTCTAGTAGACCAGAGGACACTCCACTCTAACTGCTGGATTCAGAAAGACTTTTTGTCCTTACCTCCCCAGGGCCTAGTGTCTGCTTAGGCCAAGACAGCGAAACTCTGTCCTGTGGTGGTGGGGATGTAGGGGGGCAAGCCTGAGGGAGGGGTTCAAAGAAACAGTGAAGCTTTTTATTTTTTCTGTGGTCTCTTCATCTTGAGGGACAAGGTCACAAGGGCAGGCTTGAATTTTGTGACCATTTCTTCCCCCATCCGAAGAGCTTCCTGCAGCATCATGTCGAGGCAGACCATCTGGAGGTTGACAACCTCGGCAGTTCGTAGCAGCCACTATGAGTTGGGCCGTGGGAAGAGTTTATCATTTTCTGGTCTAATGAGATAGCTAGGTGGAATGAGTCCAAGGTCCTGAATTTGATCCCTGGTACTGCAAAAAGAAAAAAAAAATTATTATTATTATTTGCCGTTTTCTGTGGAAAACAAGCGGTGGTTGCTAGCTATAATGACCTTATACTTTAGATCTGGTTTTGCAGCACCTTTCTTAGTAGTGAGACACCAACTGCGTAAGAAATATGGATGTTTTAATTCATCCCTTTTCACACAGGCAGAATTTCTTTTTTCTTTTTGAGACAGGGCCTCACTATGCAGTTCAGGCTGGCCTTAAGCTCACTTTGTAGCTCAGGCTGGTCTCGAACTCACAGCAATCCTCCTGCATCAGCCTCCTGAGTGCTAGGATTACAGGCATGCGCCACCACACCCGGCTAACACACGGGCAGAATTTCTCAAGAGGTGAAGCTCTTTGGAAACAGATCAAACTCTTAAATTCATATGCCATACTAGATATGTTTGCAAATAAACACGAAGGCCTAATGCCTCTTCTCTGAAATACAGAAAACAACAACAACAACAACAACAAAGAAACAGTGTGGAGAGAAAGGAAAATTAGTCATTGAAAGTGTACTCCCCGTGCAGATACTTTAAACTCATGTAACCAAAATGATGCTATCAGTTCCAAAATGATGCTTATCTACCCAACACGCGGAATCACAGCCTCGCGCCCCTGCTACAAGTAGATACAGGGGGCACACAGTGGTAGCGCAGACAACCCCGAAACCAGGCGGGGGCAATGCACTGCTCAGGCGTAGCACAGCATACACCCCCACACACATCTCCCGCCCCCTCCGGATTCATAAGCTATATATGGCATCGCCTAAGCCTGGGACGGCAAACCTTGTTAACTGTAGCACAAAACCCACTTATTTATCGAGGAGTGCCAACACTGCAATTAAATCTAGATGTTCAGGTTTACTTGGTGCATGTGCCATTAGAGAGGGCTCCGTGTGTCCACTGCGGCATACGTGGAATGGGTTCACCACCACTGGCCTAGACACGTAATCTGCAGGGGTGAGGTGGCAGGTGGCGCACGCGCTATGTGTCTCTGTGTCGCTCCTTCCGCTAGACCTTGTGCGACGTATGCCGGGGAAACTGCGCAGGTGATGAGTCCTAGCGGTTTGGCGAGATTGGCTCAATGCGCGCACAGAATCGTGGCGCCCTCTCTTGGACGCGGGCGACGCGAGCCAGGCAGTACGCAGGCTCAGGTTTCAGCGGGCTGGGGCGGTGGAGAACGCCGCCGGTGGCCCGGCACCTGCAGGGCCCGCCCAACGCGCACGCGCGAGCCGGCGCTTCCCCTGCGGGAGTGGAGCTGCGGGGTACGCCGCTCTGCGGTCGCAGGTCACAGGAGCCCCCTCCCCGCAGGGCGGCCTCGCACTTGTCATTGCTTCGGCTGCCCTTGCTAAACTGGAGCGGGACCACGAGGCCGAGGGAAGGGACCCCGCAAGAGGGCCAAGCGCCGGCCCCTGTCGCCCCGGCGCTGCGGCATGGTGAGTACCTCTGGGACTCACCGCTAGGCTTCTGGTCTTCGCTCCCACGCCCCACCCTCGATGGCTGGCCACTGCCTGGCCGAGTCGACCAAGAACCTTGCCCCGACCTGTCCTCGTGGCGCCGCAGCTCCGGGTGTGTCTCTGCTGTGCGGTGCCGGGTCTCCCATGGAGGCCTCTGTGTGGCCCCGAGCGGGTGGACAGAGAGCCTGCCCAGTGTTCGCGCCCTGGGCCGCGGCGGACAAGGCCCGCCTCGCGCTGCTGGCCGGCTTTGCCGCGTCCGGCATCCGGGTCCACTCTCTTCCACCTACCTCATTACATTTCAGAGAGCCTCAGAACAGGGGTACCCGCTGGGGAGGGGTTCCGAGTCAGGGGTGTGGGCTGGCGACGCCTGTGCACGCGGGGGAGGGCGGGGAGCCACTGGTGCGTGCGGCATCCCTGCCGGCCGAGAGCCGTAGCGCAGGTGCCGGGCCGCGCGCCTGCTTGTGCCGCTGCTTTCTTCCTGGGCAGGTGCTCCTGGCTGTGCTGCGGGCGTCAACGCCCGGCCACTTTCCTGTGCGCTGCACGGCTAGAGCTGGTCTTTGAGGATGTTTCTTCTGCCTGCCCCTTCCCCCCTGGTCTAGGACCTTCGTTAAGCATAGATGCACCTTGTGCGTGTTAGTACTCCTGTAACAGACCCTCAGGAAATCCTCCTGGAGTAAACGGCCGAGGGCCTGTAGCATTGTGGAGACCTAGTAGCATTGTGGAAACCCAGGCAGGGCTTAAGGGGTTGAATTCCACGTTCCTGAGCACCCCTATCATTTTATTCAGCAAGTTTTGGTGCTGCCAAACTTGGTAAATTCACAAAGACTAAGATCGTATTAGAAAGCTTCATGGGAAATGCAAGAAAAAGGGGGAAAAAATAAAAAATGGAAGCCATAGAAATCTCTCCTACCCATGCTTTTCTTTCTTTTTCTTTTTTAACTTTTTGGTGAATTGTGGTGTTTTGTTTTTTTATTCAGTCGTCAGTGTGGCTGACAGCAATGCCATCTTTCCCTGTCTAAGGTGATCTTCTACCATTCTCATGAGACAACCTTTTAGAGCAGGAGTGCATAGCTGTTGTTTTTCCATAAGCCACTTGCCTTCCCCAGCCATGCTCATGTCTCATGGGAACATGGGAGTTTTCAGTTTCTCCTCCATCCCTGTTTCCTGCAGTGGCCAGAGCCTCCTCCAGTAGGAGTCTGCACAGGAGCAACATTCTAGAACTCTGAGGTTTGCCCATCACAGGGTCTAATGGGCAAAGTTCTGGGTAATCAAAAATAATTGGACATGGCTCTCCCTCTTGAGGACCTTCCAGTGGAGCTAAAAAGATGATTTATTCTTAACTGTGACATAAAGCAGAATGAGATAAGTATCACAGGACATGTTCAGAAAAGGGGCCACAGGTCTCAGAGGTAAAGTTGGCTTCAACAGGTACAGATCTGAATCCATGCTACATAATTGAAACTGGCCAGGGAAACATTTCTGGGCATGGGCCAGAGCTCAGAATCTCGAAGGTTGGAATCAGAGATCTGTTTCTGTCTGAAAACATCCCAGAAGATTCTCTTGTGCCACCAAGACAAATAATCCATATACTGGGCTTATCAGAGTGTTTTACAGGGAACCAAATGATACACAGGTTTTGACAAGTAGAGCAAGATATGTTGGGTGATATTTGAGCAGAGAGAGTGCTGGAAACCCATACTCTTTGGAAAAAGAAAGGTCTCAGTGTATGCTTGCTTGTTGTGCCCTTTACCCTGGTTGGCTCAAGACATCAGGGAGATAAGCACTGTAATAAGCTACTTGCCGCCATGCTTGTTATAGAACACCCATAGTTACCTCTCTCTAGAGATTCTTATGCCTCATTATCTCATTCCCTACACCTAGGAAGGTTTGCTGGTCAGGAATAGGACCGATGTCACAGCAAGGGTAAGGAAGTGGGCAGCAGTGTAGCCATTGTGGCACTCTTTCCCAAGAGTCCTCTTTGGTTCAAAGTATACAATGCTGAGCTCCACCAGAATCTTAGCAGGTCCTAGAGATGCTGCCACCTCCAGCCCTGGATGGAGTAGGTGGTAGTAAGGACACCCCAGAGATCTGGGTCTCTGCTTTGACTGCAGAACAGACCATCAGCCTCCCACCTGGCCCCCTGGAGCTCAAGGAATGTGACTGTGCCTGTTTCATCATTGCAAGGGCCACTGTGTAAACAAGTTGTGCTCAACATGTTTTCTTGTGCACTACTGTGTAAAAGAATTTGTGTGCTCCCTTATGTTACTTTTTATTTATAAATTATGGCCATATGCTATTGTCCTAAAACTATAAATGTAGAAATATATACAATAAGGGCTTTTTAAAGAGATGAAAGGTAACATAAACATGAATAATTTTTTTAGTATATTACTTATACAAATATTTGTCATAAGTATGCTTTTTAAATTGAAAGCCATGTGATCAGCTGTTTTCTTTCTTTCTTTCTTTCTTTCTTTCTTTCTTTCTTTCTTTCTTTCTTTCTTTCTTTCTTTCTTTCTTTCTTTCTTTTTTCAGAACCAGGGATTGAACTCAGGCCCTTGCGCTTGCCAGGGAAGTGCTTTCCACTGAGCCATCTCCCTGGCCCTTCTAACCTCTTCATAAACTCTTAGTGAGACTTAAGCTTCAGTATTTGAAAGCCTGATTCTGAATTTTGGCTTTTAAAGATCACAGTAAATCCCTGACTTACAGATGAGTTCTAGTCAGGGAGAATCTTTGTAAGTCAGATTCACCTGTAAGTTTAACAAAGTGAGTCTTACTTACTTTTGACACAGATCTATAATATAAAACATAAAAAAAAAACCCACACACAAAGATAGTGTATACTATTACACTGTAAAGTGAATACACAGCAGCATAAATAACAGTGTCTGGCAGACATGAGCTACTTTCACTATTTCTATCTACATGTGTTCATAAAGCAAGATCTGTTTGTATTTGTGAAAGTTTGTCATTTGAATGTTTGTGAGTCAGGAACTTACTGCATCTATTTAATTTTTGTGATAGTGGGGATTGAACTCCAGGGTTTGTATATATGCTGGACAAGTGTTCTACCACTGAGTTATATCCCCAGCCCTTTTAACGATTTTATTTTTGATAAAAGATCTCGCTAAGGGGCTGGTGAGATAGCTCAGTGAAATAAATGCCTGCTTAGGCAAGCACAGGGACCAGGTTTCGATCCCAACACCACATGGCATACTGGCCCCACTGAGCTGGCCACCGAGATCAGGTGTGGTGGCACATGCCTGTCATCCCAGTGTTGGGGAGGCTGAAAACAGGAGGATCACTATGAGTTTGAGCTGCATATTGAGACCCTGTACCAAATACATTAAAAAGGAAATTGGGGGAAAAAATCTCATTATGTTGTCCAGGCTGGCTTTAAATTTGGTGATCCTCCTGCCTCAGCCTCCCAAATAGCTGGGGCTACCATGCCTAGATAAAAGTTCTGTTTATTTCAGTTCACAATTCTTATAGCATTTACAGGTAAACATGATAGGCCTTACACAGACATATAAACTATATTTAGGGGTCAGAGTATGTATTTGTTTTTCAGCCCCATTCACCACTTATAAAAGGCCACAATGATGTGTGTTGAGGCTAACAGAGAAAGTGGGATTCTGTGTATGTAGATGGTACTCTAGTGGCCTCACTGCTGTCTTAGTCACTTTTTTCATTGCTAGGACAAATATCCAAAGAAGGAAAGGTTAATTTTGACTCATTTTTTTTTTTTTTTTAGAGCTTTCATCCCATGGTCAACTGGCTCCAATGCAGCAAAGTATGGTAGAAGGCCCTGGGTAGTGGAAAAGCTGCTGACATCATAGCATGCAGGATAGAGAGAAAAAAGGAGCCGAGGAGAGAGATTGAAACATCTTGTGTTAGGCAATATATTACTCATGTTCCTGCTATTGTAACAAATGTCTGAGATAAGTAAACTTACAAAAGTAAAGGTTTGTCTTGGCTCACACTTGTAGAGGTCTCAGTCCATGATCAGTTGCCCCATTGCTTTTGGCACTATGTGTCGTGATAGGGAGACTGGGGAGATAGCTGCTCACCTCATGGCCAGGAAGCAAGAAAGAAAGAGACGGTGGTTGGAGTTCCACTTTTCCCTTCCAGTGGGTGTCCTCAGGGACGGAAAGACCTCGCAGTGTGCTCCACCTCTTTTAAGTTTCCCCACACCCCCTTACCGCCAATCTAGGGCCCTGGCTAGATCTTTGGGAGATACTTGGATCCCTTACCGCAAGACATGTCCAGCATAACACATGCTCATAAATGCTTTGCTCTTGGCACCGATTATTTCAAAAAGCCACAGCACCATTGTCGCCTTTTCCTTGAAGGAACAATTTGATTGTTTGTTGAAAAGAAAAAAAAAAAAATACACATTGCTATTGTCATTAAAAAAGAGGTCTTAGGGCCCGCCAGATAGCTCAGCAGATTAAAGCACCTGCTTAGGCAGATGCAGGGACCAGGGTTCAATCCCTTGCGTGCCGTGCCAGCCCCACCCCTGGGGTGTGCTGAAACAGCAGTTGAGACTGGGCATGGTAATGCCTGTAATCCCAGCGTTTGGGAGGCTGAAAACATGAGGGTCACTATGAGTCTAATCTGTGTAGTGAGACCATGTAGACTCGGTACTTTAAAAAAAAAAAGGTCTTTGAAATTTTTAAATAAAATAGAAAACGAAAAGTCTGCTGGATATTATGGCATTAGCCTTTAGTCCCAGCCACTTAGGGAGCTGAGAAAGTGGAAGGCCAGACTGAGCAACAGAGTGAGACCTAGTTCTCAAAATTTTAAAAAAGGCTAAGGAGATAGCTCAATGTGAAGACCCTGGGTTCATTTCCCAGTGCCACCCATCCAAAGTTATAGTGGTCATTTCCAGGATTGTTGTAAAATACTGTAAAGCTTCGGCTATTTAAGTATCATTAGGTTGTTGTTGTTGTTTAATTAACCAAAGCATATCTAAAAGCATGAAAACTCTAGCCTGTCTGAGATGCTTAAACAAATTCGTGGGCAAGCACCCATCATCACTCTCCCTGCTCCTGTGTCTCAGGATCCCCCTCAGTTAGTGTGCCAAGGCTGATAGGCTAGCGACAGGACCAGAATCCATCAGGGTATTAAATATTAGTAAATCTAATCTTCTTTCATTTTTAAAGAAAAATACTTAGAAATAAAATTTCTCTTTCTATCAGTCATATACTGCTCTATGCTAGATGGAGACCACTAGGAGGGCTTAGGGACAGGAGCCATACTCTATAAATGTGCTTGCTCCTTTCAGTGCTCCTCCTCCTTTCACAGTATTTTTTTTGTCTTTTTTTTTTTGAGACAGGGTCTCACTGTGCAGTTCAGGCTGGCCTTAAGCTCACTTTGTAGCTCAGGCTGGTCTCGAACTCACAACAATCCTCCTGCCTAGCCTCCCTAGTGCTGGGATTACAGGCATGCGCCACCACGCCCGGCTCTCCTTTCACAGTATTTATTGGTGTTTGAGCTTTTCATCTGCAGAATCCATCAAATCAAACATTTTCAAATATTTACTATGTGTACCTCCCCACCCTCCAAAAGATCGTGTGCTGGGTAAAAATCTGAGCAAAGCTGCACAACCTCCAGCATCATTTCACACAGGGACATGCCTATGATGACATGAAACTGGGTCTGCTGGGTTTTTTTTCTTTCTCACTTTGGAGCACAGGCTGGTCTCACTACTGCTGCCCCCACCATGTCCATGTGCAGTTTTCAGAGCAAAGAGAAAACTGAGTGCTGGATTACATGTGTATGCCACCAAGCCTGGCTAAGCTTTCTTTTTCTTTTTTTTTTACTATTTCCCATATGTACCCTTTGGTTTCTCCATGATCCTGTCATGCCTTCCCCACTCAAGACTAATTTCTCTCTGTCTGCCTGTCTCTCTGTCTTCTCAGAACCTTGTGATACTATTCTAGCTTCAGTTACAGCACTTACAAGACATATAAGCTTCTCTAGACTGTGTTCTCCTTGGATTGCAAACATTATCATTTTCTGTAGCACCTTGTACTAGTGCTCATCACACAGAAACATTTGGTAACTGTTGTTGAGTGAATAGATGCTTTTTGTCGAGTATATCATAAAGGCTACAGGAGCCACCAGCAAATGTTAATTAAGTACTTATCATGCTTTCTTCAGCAGGTGCATATGCAGACATTTTTTCTTAGCTATTTTGAGTTCCCCATGTCCTAAAAGCATTTCAGGCAGGGCAAGGTGGGATCTTGCCCTGGAGGAAAAGCACTGAGCATGGCCAGTACTGCCCACAAGGGCACCTTGGGCTTGCACCTGTAGTAAAACAAACAGTGCTGTACTTTTTGACCATATTTGGAAAACAGGATATCTGGCCATGCCTTTATAGAAACCAGCTCTTTCCTCAGGTGTGCCTATGTGGAGGTACTGTAGGAGCGCATGGCATCCTGGCTTGCATGTCCTGTACTGGGGCCCTGTACACTTCTGTGAATTGGTCTGCAGCCCCACCTCCTATTGCCACTGTCACAGCCACATCTCTAGACACATGGATGGTGCTCTTCCATCCGCATACATGCAGCACTTCCGCATACATGCAGACATAAGAACTTATTTGAATGGGATTGTGAAAATTAGATGGCAGGGCTGGGGGTATAACTTAGTGGCAGAACATTTGCATGTGTGAGGCCCTGGGTTCAATCTTCTGCATTCAGAGAAAGAGAAGGAAAGGATGGCAAATTCAAACCCATAGGAGAAGAATCAGAGAGAGAGAGAGACAGAGACACAGAGAGAGAGAGAGAGAGAGAGAGAGAGAGAGAGAGGTTTGGAATTCCTCCAGCTTGCTGCTGAGCAGAACACCTGGTGTGCTCATGCCCTGGCGCCACCCATACCTCCCACACTGATAGGAAAGATCATTTTGAGAGAAGTCCTGTATGCCACCAAAAGAGTTCTTAGAGATTAGGAGCCCACATTATACACTCACTCTACACCCATTCCTTAGCTCCACCTAAAAAACAAACATTGAAATGCTCAACGCCTTGTGTAAAGTTCAATATTTTAACAGTAAGCAAGCTTTTTAGTGTGGAATCTGAGGGAAGTTCTGCCTTCCCCTTCCTGATTATGTCCCCAGAAGGAGTGAGGTAAGACCTCTTCAGTGAGATGTTCTGAGCACACTTTTGGCAGCTTCATATTGCAAGTGGCCAAATCTCTGTTTGCCTTAAAATAGCTGCTAGAGCTCCTGAGCTGGCTCTGGATCTCAGCCATCGCTACTTCTGCCACCAGTGTTGAGTGTTTTAAGAAACTTTAACTTCCTTCTCTTGTGTACATTGGATTTCACAACCAGAAAGCTTTCCAGATTTTGGAACTGCAGGTTCTCCTTTAAATTCCTTTGCCCATGGTGGTTCACACCTGTAATCTCAGCAGTTGGGAGGCTGAGGTGGGAGGACTGTGGTGAGTTTGAAACCAGGCTGGGCACAAAGTGAGTTCAGTGCCAGTGAACTGCATAGTGAAACCCTGTCTTAAAAGAGACAAAAAAAAAAAAAAAAAAAAAAAAAATCCAAAGGTAACTCACTGAGACTAAATGAATTCCTGAGACTTAGTTGAGGCCCAGCAAGGACAAAGCAACAGTCAAGGTACTAGGTTATACCAGAGCACATAAAATCTCTGTAGAGGTCCAGCTAGATAGCTCAGTGGACTAAAGCGCCTGCTTAGGCAGGCTCAGAGACCGGGGTTTGATCTCCCATGTGTCATGCTGGCCCCATCCCCTGGGGCACACTGAGATGGCAATTGAGGCTGGGCATGATGGCACGCGCCTATAATCCCAGGGTTGGAAGGCTGAAAACAGGAGAATCACTAAGGGTCCAATCTGTGTACTGAGACCCTGTAGACCCTGTACTAAATATATTAAAAAACAAAGCAAAACCCAAGGGCATATCTCAGTGGAATAAGTGCTTGCCTAGCAAGTGCATGGTCCTGAGTTTGATCCCTTGTACACACACACAAAAAAAATCTCTGTAGAGGTGGTGGGGCTGAGGGATATTTTTTTCCTATTGCTCTCTAATCTTGCACTCTGGGAGTGATATGTAAAAATATAAGGAAGATATTCACTATCTCTAGCATACACAGGATAGAGGACTAGATACATAGTGGTGGAGAGCACAGACTTGTAGATTAAAGCAGGCCAGTGCCTGAACTAACTCTGCAGCATTGCTTTTTATCCATCAAGTGTGGTGTTAGCAGAATCTAGAACCATATTAAAGGCCACCAAAATGTGGAGGTAATGAATGTAAAAGTCTAGAATGTGCAAATTTCTTGCCTTTATGTACAAGGAAAGAGCCAAGGCCCACCCCAGCTTGTGTGCTCTTTACAGATCTGCGATCTTAAGTAATCTATTTGCAACCCATTTTGCTTTCTTACTTTCTAACTTGGTAAGGGGTATTTTGTGATTATTTTTCCATTTATGCTCAAGCCCTCCCATCTACCTGAAGGTTCCAGAAAGTCATGACTGTGAGTCGCAGGTCCCTCCTGATGTTCCTCGAGGCCTCAGCACCCCTCTACCCCAAGACCTCTCTGCTGCGCTCCAGAGGTTTGCTGGCCCTACCCTGCAGCCTTCTGAACAGCTCCACCCTCACCTGGCCAGTTTGCCCATAGCCCCAAGGAGGACCCGTTGCCAGTCTCACCTGGGACTCATGTAAGTTGGGGAGTAGGCAAGCGGACAGCACTTCCTTCATGGCCCTGGAGGGGTAGAAGTGAGAATGGAGATGTTTCCTTTCTTGGCCAGACTTTTCCTGAAAAGGAAGTTACTTCTCTAATCAAACTGTCACCTTTTTTTTTTTTTCTTTTTTTTTTTTTTGGCAGAACCAGGGATTGAACTCAGGCCCTTGTGCTTGCCAAGGAAGCACTTATTCTCCTGAACCATCTCCCAGGCCCAAACTGTCACCTTTTATATTTCTGTTTTGGTGGGGAAAGAAAAGTCATCTCAGCAGAGCAGATGCCTATCTGAGTTGGCTTTGACCAACACTCCATTTCTTTCTCATCTACACCACTTCTGGAAACCTTTCACATACCACAATAAGTCACTGCTCCTTTATTAATTTCCAGTGATTTTAAGAAGGTATTTCCACCTTATTAATTTTATTTATTTGTTTATTACTTGAGGCTAGAGATAGAGTCCAAGGCTTTACACGTGCTAGGTGATGCTCTGCCACTGAGCCACATACCAGCTCTTACCAATTTTTTTAAAAAAGAATTGGGATAATTTATTAAGTTGTCAATTAATAGAACTTCACATTTTAGGGTTTTTTTTTTTACATGTTAACCATATAGCTAATAAAAATCATATCTTAATTTGTAATTAACTTCTTGATTACCCTTGAAAGCAAATATCCTGAGTAGTATTAGATATCAGCAACTTAATAAAAATAAGGAAATGGTTTAAGTATTTACAAGAGAAAGAGAGAGAGCCAGAGCAAGTAGTGTAGGTAAGGAGGGCCTTTAGTGGAAATTATTTTGAACTGACTAAAGCCCAAAATAAAACAGGTCATTTATAAATATAATAATATCCCCTCACCTTGTGCCCCATAGCTGTAGGAAGTCATGCTGATAGTGGTGTTAGTTCAATTAATGAATTAGTCACTAACTGTACTCTACTGTCCTAACCTGCCTGGTGGGTGGTGTTTGGTTAGTATTAACCTTGAAGATGGAGCTGATTAACTGAATTTAAAACTACCCTACCATGAGTCACGAGGCTTTTCCCCACTTGGAGAGTGCTGGGATGGGAAGTGTTCCTCTGTGTTTGCCTGCAGCTCTCAGTGCTGGATAAAGACCAGGAGTTCCTGTGGCTAATACACCTTCCCTCCCTTGAAAGTCTGTGCACTTGGCTTTCATACCCTCAGCTTTTGGAATGCAGTCCTTCTCATCCTAAGCATCGTGGACTCTACTGAGCTAACTTAGACCACTTACTTCTCAAACAGGTTAGCAGGTAATCAGTTTCTATATTTGAAAATTAGTCAAATGGGTTTATAAAATGTGGCTGTTATCTTTATAAATCTAAGCTCTTCTTTCTGTTATTGCTTGTGTTTGGTAATATCATGCTAGACTTTCCCCCCAGTTATATTTGCTGAGTTCAAATATTATATGTAAGCACATGTGTGTGGCTGTAATCTCAGCACTCTGGGAAACTGAGGTAGGAGAGTCACAAGTTTGAGCCTAGCCTAGGCATCTTAGTGACTTATCAAAACCCTGCCACAAAATAAAAAATTAAAAAGGGTTGGGGTTATACCTCAGGGCAAAGGCCCTGAGTTCAATTCTCCAGTACTCCCCCAAAATTATATGTAATTCAGGATAGACTTTTTTCTTGGTATACATTTTTTTGGACAAGTAGTAGAAGGAAAACTGGCTGCTCTTATGTAATGCAGGATCAGATTCCAATATTTATAATAGCAACAGGAAAAACTGATCCTTAAATGCAACCCAGGAGAAGATAACTGATCATTATCTACATCTGCCTTCCCTGACCTGCTCCTCGGGCCATCTTGGGCCAGAATTTAGGTATCAGTCACAATTCAGCTTTAGTAAGTTGAATTTTCTTTTCCCAAGTTCTGTGTTGGGTGGAATTAAAACTAGTTAGAGAAGGAAATTCCATGAAGCTATTTGCTGATAAATAGCAGATGCATGTTTATTACACAGAACTTCTAAATAGGATTGCTCAGGTGATAAATGCCACTATAGCAGTCATAGTTTACATGAATAGCATGTTGTTTAGTCTCCCAAAAGAGCACATGTTCTTCAGATAGGCAGAATGGAGTATTGGGTGATGAGTGTGGCAGAAAGTTGTATGCCTTTCTTTCTGGAAGTTTGGAATTCAGGTGGCATAAAAAGTGAAATACATGGAGGAGGGACCAGGGAGACGGCTCAGTGGAATAAGCACTTCCCTGGCAAGTGCAAGGGCTTGAGTTCAATCCCTGGTTCCGCCAAAAAAAAGAAAGAAAGAAATACCTGGAGGAAGAGGGGTTGCAACTGTTCCCTAGACACCCATGACTGCGTTTTCATTACATACCAAACTTTTGATCTTTGGCCCATGGCTAGTGCTAATGACAGGATGGCGGTGCTACGGCAGCTGGTGCTCCTTCTGTGGAAGAACTACACTTTGCAGGTGGGTCCAGCCCCAGAGGATGGGTGGCTGTAGAATTTGGCTGATACAGAAATTTGAGGGGACACCCCGAAAGGAGGAGCAATCATCAGTGACAGTGGTCATTTCTCTTGTAGAAAAGGAAGGTCCTTGTGACAGTCCTGGAACTCTTTTTACCCCTGCTGTTTTCTGGGATCCTGATTTGGCTTCGCTTGAAGATCCAGTCGGAAAATGTGCCCAATGCCACTGTCTACCCTGACCAGAACATCCAGGACTTACCCCTGTTCTTCAGGTTCCCTCCACCTGGGGGGACCTGGGAGCTAGCCTACATCCCTTCTCACAGTGCTGCTGCAAAGACCATCACAGAGTCAGTGAGAGGGGCACTGGTGATCAACATGAAAGGTGAGACTACATGAGGTATAGAGAAATTTGGAGGGGTTCTGGTGGCTATGGTTTGGGTTGTGCTGATGCCATTGTTTTAGGCTGTGTGCATGGAATTGAGGCTCCAGGATGTAGGAAAGAGCTGGTTTAAGAGCTATACCCTATCCTGACATGATAGCACACAAGTGTAATCGCAGAATCCTGGGAAGCTGAGACAGAAGAACTGTAAATTTGAGCCCAGCCTAGGCAATTTAATGACTTAAAAGGCCAAGTCTCAAAATAAAAATTTTAAAAATTAAGCCAGGTGTGGTGATTCATGCCTGTAATTCTAGCATTCAGGAGATCGAGACAGGAGGATTGCTGTGAGTTTGAGGCCAGCCTGGGCTACAAAGTGAATTCAAGGCTAGCCTAAACTGCATAATGAAACCCTGTCTCAAAAAGATAAAAAATTAAAAAGGCCTGGGGATATAGCTCACTGGGAAGGAGTTGAGTTCAGTTACCTATAACTGCCAGAACACAAAACCCCCTGTGACCTAAGACCACACCATTTCTCCTTTTATTGACTGTGCCAGCTGATAAATCCCTGGGCTTCCTTTTATCCATGTCTCATTACAAAAATGGGGCTCAGGAGTATGACTACCTTTCTGTCTAGAGCAAAGAGGCCTACCAAAGTTGCATATATGGCATATGTGAGCCATATCAGGGTCTATAGCTACAGCTGGACAGTTGAGTAGACTCAGCCAAAGAAAGCACTTTAATTATAAGAGCATAGCATAGTTTTAGTAGATAACACAAAGGATCTTTCCTGAGATATAATTTTGGAGGGCAGGTTTAAAGGAAGTCATTGGAACTGAACATGCTGGTAGAACCAGCCAGATAGCTCAGCAGATTAAGCTGCTTGGACAGACACAGTGGCTGGGGGTTTGATCCCTGGCCTACCATGCCATCCCACCTCTAGGGCATGCTGAAAAACAGGAAGGATCACTATAAGTCAGATCTCTGTAGTAAAACTCTAGACCCTGTACTAAATACATTAAAAAAAAAAAAAAAAAGAACTAAACATGGTAACACATCCTTGTAATCCAAGTGTTCTGGGAGGTAAGATTCAGGCTCACCCTGGGGAACTTAATGACCTAGAAAGATCCTGACTCAGAAATACAAAAAAAAAAGAAGGGCTGTGTGTGTATGATAGTATGAATGCTCTGTATTCTATCCCCAGTACAAAAAAAAAAATGAGAATTTGGCATGGTAATAATGCCTGTAATCCCAGCATGCAGGAGGCTGAGACAGGAGGATCACTTCAAGTCTCCCCTGGGCTATACATAATGAATTCAAGGTCAGCCTCGACTACATAGTGAGATCCTGTCTTAAACCTCCTTCCTCCCAACAAAAAACCCAAAAAAGGAAATGAGAGAAAGAGTTGATGGGAATACCAGGAGACATACTGGCCATTGTTTCTAGGTCTTTCCTCTTAGGATAAAACTATTATTCCTCTTCCTATTGCTATATACCTACTGTGGCTTGTTGGGCTCAGTATAGCAGGAGTTAGTGGGTATTCCGTAGCCTCTTCCAAATAATTGCTATAAAGCTCTTTAAGTAAAATAGGATTGAAGTGACATAAAAATCATTGGAATTTGTATCCACTCCACTTTTTAAAACATGTCATGATAGTTATGAGAGAGAAAAGCTATCTATGGCTGTAGTCCCCAATCCAAGATTTACAGGACTTTTTTTTTTTTGTGACTCCACCTTGCTGCCAGTTTGTGTCCAGCCCAACTGGACATGACAGAAGTCCAGGACCTGGCCTTACTGTTGGTTCTGCCCATTTAAAACAGTATGTCTCTCTACCAAGGCCAAAGCCACTTACAGATGGGGCCGGGGAGATGGCTCAGTGGAATAAGTGCTTTCCTGGCAAGCTCAAGGGCCTGAGTTCGATCCCTGGTTCTGCCAAAAAAAAAGCCTCTTAAAGAGTCTTGGAGAGTCTTGTCATTGTACTATCTTTTTATCTCAAATGACCTGAAATCCCAAGGTTTCCAAGGGGGTAGAAATGGTTAGAAAATTCACAGCTCCAATGCTTGGTTCACAGTGCATGGCTTTCCCTCTGAGAAGGACTTCGAGGACTACATTCGGTATGACAACCACTCCTCCAACGTGCTGGCTGCTGTGGTGTTTGAGAACATCTCCAACCACAGCAAAGAGCCCCTGCCACTGACGGTAAGTATAGCCCACCTTGTAGCTAACTCCATCTACAAACAAAGTTGCTTTTCTTTAGACCCTGCCTACATGAGAACAGAGTTTCTTCTAGGTCCTGTATCACCACTCTGTCCCCACATGAGAAGCCTGGTGACATTCTAACCTCTTGGCCCAGCACAGTTTTAAAAAAATGTACCCTTTGGGTTAGGGAGATGGCTCAGTGGAAAAAGCGCTTCCCTGGCAAGTGCAAGGGCCTGAGTTCAATCCCTGGTTCAAAAAAAAAAAAAATGTACCCTCCTATAAACATTCATTTCATGCCCTTTTGGTTCTCTAATTTCATAAAAGTTATTACTGGTCTTGGGCTAGGCATGGTGGTGCACACCTGTAATCCCAGCACTTTTGGAGGCTAAAACAGGAGGATTTGAGTACTGATAGGCACCTTAATAAGCTGCAGTCTCAAAATAAAAATAAAAAGCACTGGGGATGTAGCTCCATGCAAAAGCCCTGGGTTCAATCACCAGAAACACACACACACACCCTCAAACCTGTTTTCTTTCTTGACAACATTAAGACTAGGAAACCATCTCTTACAATGCTGATGAGCCTCCGCTGATCTTCTGTAGATGGTGCTCAATGGTACATCCATCTCATTGTATTGCTAGATGGCCACAGAAAAGTGGCCAAAAACCCCTCAAAGATACCCCTATGGGGTTCTTTGCCTCTGCCGGGTGAAACCACTCCCACTGACATTTTTGAGGCTGCTGGGACATCTTCTAGGTGGGGTGTGACAAGTTTCTTGTGGTGCCAGGCTTGGTGATGAGAGGCCTGAGAACTTACCTTCACCAGACCCATATGTCTACTTTGAATCCCTGAGATCATTTTATTTTCTCTTTGTTTCCACAGGTAAAATATCATCTACGCTTCAGTTACACACGGAGAAATTACATGTGGACTCAAACAAGCAACTTTTTCTTGAAAGACACAGAGGGCTGGCACACCACATCCCTTTTTCCGCTTTTCCCGAGCCCAGGACCAAGGGAACCTGCATCCCCTGATGGTGGGGAGCCTGGTGAGAAGCACTCTTAGGGGCCTTTCCCAGCCTCAGGCTGCTGACTAATGACAGTAAAGTGAACCTACCTTGTACCTCTCAGCATGAATGCTTCTTAGGGACATTTATCTTCTTGTTTGTAGGAGAAGAAAGAAACATTTAGTGAAACTAGCTTCTTCTGAAAGGCTAAAAATACGCTTTGAAAAGAGCAGTGGCTCTCTCTGCATGTCCCACATAGCCTTGAATGACACATTTGTCTCAGTTTATTAGGCTTCCCAAGTGCCTCCTGGTTTAACTTCTCCCTCTCCCTCTCCCTCTTCCTGTCCCTGACCCTGTCCCTATCCCTATCCCCCCCCCATATGTAGTAGTCTAGACTTCTGGCGATCTGTAGTCCTTGTGTGTAATTGCACCATGGTTTACTTGAATCAGTAATTTATATCAAAGTTGGCTATTGGCCTCTCTGATTCCCTCTTAGTGTGTGTTGTGGTCTGTACACTGTAGATTTGGCCAGCAGTTGACATATTTGCCACTTCTGAAACATGAACATGTCTTGGAACCAAGCTAGGGAGACCCCCAAAATACCAACAACTCAGGACTCTGAAGTGTGAGAATCCATGTGAAAATGAAAATAAAACTCCACCCTGCATCATCCTGGACATACTTAATAGGTGCTGTAATTAAGCCTCTGCTGCTACAATGACCCTAAAACCTGAGACATATATATATACTCCCTATGTCTTAGGATATGGTTTGCCATTTGCCTTTTTCTCTTCTAAAGGTTGTAGCCCAGGCAGCCAACAGTTCTATGTCAGGGGAAGTTTGGCATTCTAGCCGCCACCTACACCGGTAGCCTGTGTCCCCCCTCCATCCATCGCATTCATAGAGCTTAAGGCTATGTTTTTGCACACAGTGCCAAGCCTGTCCTTTCTTGAGCCTGATTCTCCTAGGCCTTGTGCTCTTTGGGACACCGACCCCAGACAGACAGAAGGCACAGAATCCTTTAGGATGTCCAGAAAAACAAGCTAAGAGAAGTCACAGAGCACTTGGAGCTCTTCCAGTGACTTGGCCACAGCCTGCCTGCCACTGAGACAACAGTTAAGTTGGAGTGTTATGGCTCACAGAGTCATAGCCCTCAAAGTCACCCACATCCTAGTCCTTGAAACCTGTGATCATGTCAAGGGGCATGGCAGAATGGAATTAAGAGTGTTAATCAGCTGATGTTAAAATAACAAGATCAAACCTGATGTGGCATATGCCTGAAATTCCAGCACACAGGAGACTGAGACAGGAGGATCATAAGTTCAAGGTCAAGCTGGACACTTTGCTGAGACGAACAGAAAAATAAAAAGGGCTGGGGACATACCTCAGAAATAGAATACTTGCCTAGCATGCATGAGGTACTAGATTTAATCCCCAGTACCAAACTGGCAGAATTGTTGATAACTAATTGAGTCCTATGGGGCCCAATGTCATCTCTAGGGTCCTTAGAAATAAACAAGAAGCTGTGCATGGTGGCACCTATAATCCCAGTACTTGGGAGGCTGAGGCAGGAGGATCATTGTGAATTTGAGCCCAGCCTGGGCTACAAAGTAAGCTCAAGGCATCTTAACTGCATAGTGAGACCCTGTCTCATAAAGACCAAAAAAGAAAAAAAAAAAAAGAAGTAGAAAAGAAGCTGAGTGTGGTGGTACATGCGTGTAATTTCAGCTCTAGGGAGGCTGAGGCAGGATTTTGGTGAGTTCAAAGCCAGCCTAAATGATATAGCAAGACCTCATCTTAAAAAAAGAAAAGAAGGGGCTGGGGAGATGGCTCAGTGGAATAAGTGCTTGCCTGGCAAGCACAAGGGCCTGAGTTCAATCCCTGGTCCCACCAAAAAAAAAAAAAAAAAAAAAAAAAAAAAAAAATATATATATATATATATATATATATATATATATATATATATATATATATATATATATATATATATATATAATATTTAAAAAAAGAAAAGAATAAAAAGAACAAATGAAGGAGGAGGAAGGAATAAGTCAGAGAACATGGACAACTGCTACAAACAGGAAGATTTCAGGAGAGATTCTCTCCTGATGTCCCAAAGGGAATACAGCCCTCCTAACATTGAGTTCCTAACTCAGAGACACAAGCATTGGATTCCCAGCTGCCTGAGCTGTTAGACAACTGGTTCTTATTGTTTCTAGCTACTGAACTGATGGTAGGTACAATAGCTTTAAGAAACATCCACTTACCAGAGCCTTCTCTTCTGATTTTTTTATCTTTTTTTTTTTGCCGAACCGTGGATTGAACTCAGACCCTTGCACTTGCCAGGGAAGCACTTTTTCTACTGAGCCAACTCCCCAGCCCCTCTCTTCCGACTTTGCAAAGGTCTAGGCCTACTTCTGGTCTCAGCTGCCTTCTACCTGGTGTCAGCTGGACTCCAAGGCCATCAGCTTATTTCTCTTGCTCCCAGACTCTTTTTTTTTTTTTTTTTAAATTTATTTATTTATTACAGTGTCTTGCTACATATCACAGATTCTTTTTTTGCGGGGGCGGGGGTGTCAGCTCAACCCACCCTGGGGGGAGGGGCTGGCATGGCATGTGGTGCTGGGGATCGAACCACGGTCCCTGAGAGCTTGCCTAAGCAGGCACTTTAGACCGCTGAGCCATCTTGCCAGCCCCTGCTCCCAGTCTCTTGAGACAACACTGAGGATCCACCCCTCTCACCACTTGTGGGAAGTGTACTCCCATTCCTCAGATCTTTTTGTTATTTCTATTTCCCTTAACTTCTTATGTATTTGGCGTTTTGTTTTATTGTGCTTTGAGATGGGGTCTCACTATGTAGCTCAGACTGGCTTCAAATTGGATAAGATCAGCCTTGAATACAAAATCCTCCCTCAGCCTCCCAAATGGTGGGATTATAAGCATGTGCTGCCACACTCAGCTTCATGCTAACTCCTGATGTACTATTTCCTAGTGTATTTTAGCCTACTTTTTTTTTTTTTTAATTAGAAATCTAAGAAATTCAGTTGGGGCACACAGTCGCTAGCTAGGTTTATATCAGGATTTTTTAAAAAAATGTGATCATATGTGTGATTTGTATCTATGTCATGTTAATTATGAAGTGGAAATGACAATGACATCACTCTTGTTTGCTGTCAGCATGTGGCATGTTTTCTCTTTTCTTTCATGTGACCACTGGACTTTCTGGATGCTATTGGCAGCCACAGAAAGGGACAACACATGAAGTCCTAGTCCCTTACCTCTGGGGACTCCTAGAGGCGCTGGTGCCTTTGAGGATGGGCAGCTCTCTAGCATGCAGCACAGCACCCACAACACAGCTGTCCTCTGCCTCTTCACTCAGGGTACATCCACGAGGGCTTCCTGGCAGTGCAGCATGCCGTGGACAAAGCCATCATGCACTACCATGCCAATGCCTCAGCACGCCAGCTCTTCCAGAAGCTCACGGTGACTGCAAAGAGGTTCCCATTCCCCCCATTTATCTCAGACCCCTTCCTCGTTGCCATCCAGTACCAGCTTCCCCTGCTACTCATGCTGAGCTTCACCTACACGTCCCTCACCATCATCCGGGCTGTGGTGCAGGAGAAAGAGAGAAAACTGAAGGTAATTCTCCTGTGTGCCTTTGTGACAGGTTGGCAAGTTGATTCTGGGAATGGTGCTGCCGTGGTAGTGTGTCTCAGGTTCCCACAGAAAAACTAGCCTTGTGTTAAGGCTATCATTCTTCTGTGTGCTGGAGTCTCCTCAAGAACCAGAGCACAAAGTGGATACTCACTGTGACTCCAGCCCATCTTGGCTTCCTTGAAGGCAGTTTGGTATGTGTGGGTTCCTACAGCCCTGAGAAGCACCTTAGCTCATGTGCTCCACACAGAGACTGAAGGGACCCTGGAGCTGTGCTGCGAGAGTCTCAAAGGTGTTGAGCAAGTATAGTGTGCTCAGCTGCAACTGAGGTGTGCCAGAAGTGTAAAGTGCACCCTGACTTTGAAGACTTATTACAAAGGTGTAATCAGTCCCATCTTTATATGTTGAACATAGACTACAAGTATTATATTTTGGATATATAAGTAGAATATAGCGTTGAGATTATTCTACTTGTATCTTCATTTTTTGTGTGTGGAACTGGGGATTGAACTCAAGCCCTTGTGCTTGCCAGGGAAACACTTATTCTACTGAACCATCTCCCCAGCCCCTTCTCTTCCATTTTTGATGTGGTTAATCTCAAGCTTCAAGTTACACATGTGTCTTGCATTCTTTATTGAACATATTGCCGCTATAAGGACTACATTAACAGTGAGAAAAATGTTGAATTACATAACAGAATAGGAATATAATCAACACTGTATACAGATCAAGGGCAGCCATAGTTATAGACAGTTAGGCTTACACAAACATGTGAACTCACAGAATGTTCAAAGTGCCACCATGAAGACATAACCTGACTTGATGAGAAACAACCAAATCAGCAATGTCACTTCTGTACTCACACCAACATTACCATCACCCAAAACTTATTTGCAGTTGCTCCCCTAGAAATGTCCCCAGTGACATTTAGAATATTCTTAAATCTGTGGTAGTTGGAGGTTTACAACTGCTGCAGACAAGAAGCTTGGCAATTATCCAGAAAGTCAATGACCTGCGTGGATGCCTTAAAAAAACACTAATAACAGGGCTGGGGTGATAGCTTGGCAGTATAAACACCTGTCTGGCAAGTGCAAGGACCCAAGTTTGATCCTTGGCACTGCCTGCCATGCTAGCCCAGAATACTGGGTACAGTGGTGCATGCCTGTAATCTCAGGCTGGGGAGGCTGAGACAAGAGGATCACTACAAGTCTGAGCTGCTTAGTGAGACCCTGTATCCAATAAATAAATAATTAGATACCCAAGACTCCCATTAGTATTGCTTAGTAGAGAAGCTGAGCTTCCTTACCACACCCACTAAGGGCTTGACTTGAGGCAAGGAAGGAAGATGTGGTCAAAGCCACGCCTGATATTGCACCCTATGCTTCTGACAAGGAGCCCCTTAGATTATGACGCCTCCTTTCAGAACAGCCAAAGGCAAAGAAAGATAACCGTGGCTTCTAATCTTCACAGCCACAGTCTGATCTGGTGTGATGACTCACAGCCCAAAAGGCTGATGCCAGTACTTAGATCTTGCTGCAGGATCTTTCTGCTAATGGGGAAGAGCCATGGGAGTAGACTTGATGATAGCACATAAGACTCAGGAACATGTATAGGGAGCTTGGAATTTCCCTGTACAACACAAGAGTAACCCTGAAGGACTTAGAAGGAATTTTTCAGCTTAATTAAGGCCTACTAGGTACACATGTGATATCTTCCAGAAGCACAACAGAAGATGGGATGTACTGGCATGATGGGGTGTACCCAGTGGGGAGATACTTGGCTTCACCTTGAAGGAAAGTCAGGCCACTGCCCAGTAGAGGGCAGAGGATACACCATGATATGTGGACAAAGGGGTCTTAAGTGGGGGCCTAGAACTGCCTAACATGATGGAGTGGCTGTAAGACTGGAAAAGGGAGGAAGGAGAAGATTCCTCATATCACACGCAGGACTGAGCTGTTGATTAAGGGCTACTGTGATAGCTAGACCAGGGCTTTCTGCCTTTCATCCTACTTGTGCTGCTAGATCAAGACTTCTGGTCCAGGGGCCAGGGATATAGCTCAGCAGCATAAGCGTCTGCCTGACATGTACAAAGACCTGAGTTCAATCCCTGGTACCACCAAAAAAAGAAGACTTCTGGTCCATACCACAAACATCCTGGTTCACTGACAGATACAACGTGCACCCCTGGGCAGATGCGGGCAGAGGCCCACAGATGTGACGCCTTCCATCCCTCACAGGAGTACATGCGCATGATGGGGCTCAGCAACTGGCTACACTGGAGTGCCTGGTTCCTCGTGTTCTTCCTCCTCCTCATCATCACAGTTTCCTTCATGACAGTCCTCTTATGTGTCAAGGTGCGTGTGGTTTTGATAGGGGGCTCTGAAAAAAGGAGGGTCCAGAGACCCACAGCTCAGGCTGAGATCTGCTGTTGGCATGGAGTATCTCATAGCCTCTGACCACAGGGCAAGTCTTCTGGGCAGAGGACAGCAGGGCTTCCCATTGGCTGAGACAAGGGCTCCTCCTATCTACAGCAGTGTCTCCCTGAGCAGGATGTTTAAACCCCTTGTGACCCATTTATACTTTTTTTTTTGTACTGGGAATTAAACTCCTTGTACTTGCCAGGTAGGTGCTGTGCCACTGAGCTATATCCTGGCCCCCCATCTCTACTGTGGATGCTCCAACCTACTACTCTATCAGGTGTCCTGTCCTTACAGGTAAAGAAGGATGTGGCAGTACTCTCGAGGAGTGACCCTTCTCTGGTGCTGGTGTTCCTGTTGTGTTTTGCTGTTTCCTCCATCTCCTTCAGCTTCATGGTCAGCACATTCTTTAGTAAAGGTGAGTTCTTTTGCTCCCTGAGTTGAGAGAACGGTGGGCTAGC
The DNA here is from genome assembly GCA_004027165.1 of Ctenomys sociabilis. NCBI lineage: Eukaryota > Metazoa > Chordata > Mammalia > Rodentia > Ctenomyidae > Ctenomys > Ctenomys sociabilis. Next base: position 1,497 of record PVKA01015638.1, on the reverse strand, counting down.
TGATTTAAGTTTTGGGAAACTGGAAAGAAGAAGAGGAGATGTACAAGGTTAATGATAAAAGGACATCAAAGGTGATGACCCAAAGACCGATTGTTTGAGTGGAAGACATCTGAGATGCTGGGGTTGGACACTTTGTCAGACTGCTGAGAGACAGGCTCAGAGAGAGACAGGCTCAGAGGAACATAGCAAAGTTCTCAACTCTCCCCAGAAAGAAGCTAAAAAGAGGATAGAACATAGCTCTGGTGTGGGCCAGGGAGGACTCAGAATGGCTTCTGGGGGCCGGGGAGATGGCTCAGTGGAATAAACACTTCCCTGGCAAGCGCAAGGGCCTGAGTTCAATCTCGGGTTCCACCAAAAACCAAAACCAAAACAGAATGGCTTCTGGTAGAAGGGCATTGGCAAGAGGCAGATGTGGGTACTGTGTTGAGTGCCAAGAGTTATGAAAAGAAATCGTTCATCATTCCATCTGTCTACTTTGTGATCATAGATCCATTTGAGGTTTTTCTGAGTTTTGTCTGCTGTTTATTCTTCCTCTTCTGTTTTTTGCCTTTTCTGCCTTCTGTTGGAAAAAGAAAATTTTCCTCTGCTTCTTTAAAACCTCTGATGCCTTGGAAGGTGTACACTGTTTCTCTTCTATGAATGACCCTTAGTATTGAACTCAGACTTTTACCTTTGAAAGTTTATTCAGAGTATAAAGGTACACTTAAAGTGAAAGATAAACCAAAGAGGTTTAATATATTTATTTACTTAAATATTTATGTATTTGGTACAAGGTCTCACTACGCAGCTTGGACTTGTAGTGATCCACCTGTTTCAGCTTCCCCAGCATTGGGATTACAGGTGTGTGCCTGGGGTGGGACCAGCACTGCATGTGGTACTGGGGATCAAACCCAGGACCTTGTGCTTGGACAGGCTCTTGGCAGGCTTTTGGACCACTGAGCTATCTCCATGGCCCACCAAAGAGTTTTAATGTAACAGAGTATGACATGTTCATTGGTTAGTTTTGCTGCACATGTGATATGATGTTAGAGAAGAGTATCCACAAATGTCTATAAAGACTAATATAACATTCCTTCTTTCACCATCTGTACATCTGGGTTCTAAATGTACAGTTCAACTGTACATTTCCTTCTTATTCAGTAAAAACAATATAGCAGAAGAATGCAGAAGCAGCTAGGTGCATCCAGCACACCATAAAATCAGATATTATAGGCATGGCAAAAATGTAAATCAATGCTGCTGTTCTTACAGGATTATGGAAAACATGATTGCTTTAAAAGTTTATGGTTGGGACCGGGGAGATAAGTCAGTAGAATAAGTGCTCGCCTGGCAAGTACAGGGTCCCGAGTTCAGTCCCCTGTGCTGCAAAAAAAAAAAAGTTTATGGTGAGTCCGACATAGTGGTATGTACCCCTATAGTGCTGGCAACTCAGGAGGCTGAAGTAGGAAGATCTCAAATTCAAGGCCAGCCTGAGCAATGTTGTGAGGCCCTATCTCA